>JAZHYW010021758.1:0-103801 GCA_037355805.1 Ixodes ricinus
TATTTATAAATACTGTTAACCCTTGCCAGGGTCATTACAGAGAGGAAAAACAACAAAACACATTACCTAACATCTTTCACAACAATAGTACACGTCAAGTAGGCTCTCAAATTCACGAACATTTTCCCTGTCAACAATATAACTAGGCAATGTATTCCAGGACTCAATCACATCAGGAAAAAATGAGTATCGAAAAACATCAACACGGGCATTGAACGGCTCAATGGCTAGGTTGTGATTTAATCGGTCACTTCGTTTACATGGTAGTTTTACATAGCTGTCCTTATTAATCTTAATTTGTCCATGGATGAGTTGAAAAAACAATATCAGTCGATGTTTTTGTCTCCTTGTCTCCAGTAGCTCTAAGTCGCATGAGTCTAACATTGATGTAACCGAATCTGTCCATTTATATTTAGCACAAACAAAGCGGACAGCTAATCTTTGAATTCTTTCTAATTTGGACTTCAAGACTTTCTGATGTGGACTCCAGACAGCCGATGCTATATTCTAGAACTGACCTCACGAATGTTTTGTAGGCAATTAACTTAACGTTCTTTGTTGCGTTGTGCAATTTTTTCCTTAAGAAGTACAATTTCTTTGAAGCCTTAGAGCACACGTTTTCCACATGTTTTCGCCAGTTTAGATCATGGGTTATGGTCACTCCTAAATATTTAAAACTATTTACATTGTTCAAGAAGTTATTTCCAATGTTATACCTAAAACAAAGTGCACTCTTTTTTTTAGTTATATGAGTAAATGTGGATTTAGTATAGTTAATTTCCATGTCCCACTTTTCACACCACATGTTCAAGGCCTGAAGGCTACGATTGATTTTAATTTGCTCATTCACATTTGTGACTACCGAATAAAGTAAACAATCGTCGGCAAAAAGCTTCATTTCTACGCCTGGCTCTACAATGCTAGCAATATCGTTGATGTACAACAAAAATAATAAGGGTCCCAACACAGATCCCTGTGGGACACCAGAAAACACCTCCAACGAACAAGACATACAATCGTCAACACGCACCACCTGCCTGCGATTGATCAAATAAGCCTCAATCCATTCTAATATTGTAGAGCTAATACCGATTTGTCGAAGTTTGAAGAGTAGTTTATTATGAGAAACCTTATCAAAAGCTTTTGCGAAGTCTATACAAATAACATCTATCTGCCTCTGGTCGTTTATTGCTAACGAAAAATCGTGAATAGTTTCGATTAGCTGCGTAACAGTGGAAAGATTGCTTCGAAACCCGTGTTGATGCGGGTAAAGCAACTGGTTCTCTTCAAGAAAAATAATAATATGTTTTGCTATATTGTGCTCCAGAAGCTTACATGACACAGAGGTAAGAGACACGGGGCGATAATTATTCACGATTGCTCGGACTCCGCCTTTAAAAATAGGTATTACGATCGTTGGTTGGCACTCAGGCACATGGCAACATCGGCGACCAATCGCATAGTCGTTCATGACCACTTTCACAACAGACAGCAGTGCCTGAGCATGTTGGCTATCCGCAGAAAACAAAAAACAGGGCGATCAACGGTTGCCGCACTCGGCAAGAATGTAGAACATTAGGCGCACAGACAAATAATCGGCATGAGAGTCGAAGCTATGCGGATTTCGCAGTCTCATTTGTCACAGGCAGGCAGCAGCTCTCGAGTCTTGGATGTACTCGTATCATCTGGCCTACAACTGCCCGAACCACTCGCACGCTGCTAATGACTGACGACTTTGAACAAGAACCACCTTGGATCTGTCATGACGGACATGACATTGCGAGACGTGCTAAAGACGGAAACGAGTGCGATAACACCTGATATCGGAAGCCTGACCGCAACCAAAATGAGCAACAAGTAGCACTAGGTGCGGCCTGCACAGTTTTTAATAAACATAATTTTGGCCCGCCTAATTTTTTAGTTGTGCACCCTTGGTCTAGCACTTCCCAGAAGATAATAGGGTTGTTAGGAGTCGTACCCTCGCTCCTAACACACATTTCCATGAGTTCCCAGAGAGCTGCCAGGTGACTCAGTGTGTATCGAAAACCACATATTCCGCTGTTCGCATTTAATCATTCTCCCGATAGTACCTTGTACTTGGATATGCAAAGGGAACAAAATAATTAAGGGCAAAAATGCAGAGCAAGAAACGACATTAAGGGGGTTCCTCTTAAATCCTCTGAAGCCTACTAAACAAACTGGTCTTCGACGAGTTGGGATCTGCAAATTGGCCTATGACGGAGTGGCCTGTTTTACAAGTTGTCTATGGACAAATTGGCCTTTTACCAACTGGCTTTCAACTAATTGGCCGGATACCACGACACACAGGCATGAGCGCCCTCAGAAATATTCCCGGAGGGAGGAGAGGGGCCGGAGCAGAAAGGAAAAGCCTCTCGTTTTCTTGCGTCTTTTCCAGAAGTAGAACGCAGCCACGTCCACACACCCCTCCTGCACCAACACCTCCGGGCGCCCTTGCACACATGGGACGTCGGCGACCGTTCGAGCCTTCGTTCGCAACAGCAGCACTGCCATCTGCAGCTCCAGAAACACAAAATTAATGTAATTGTCGGTTGACACGATAAGGGGTAACAAGAACGAACGGGCGCCTATGCACACAGAAAACGCCGGCGACCGTTCGCGTCTTCGTGCACAACAGCAGCAGGGCCATCTGCAGCTCCGGAAACACAGAATTAAGGTGATGGTCAGTTGGCAAACGGTAAGGGGTGACAACGCCGAACGTTGCACAGAAGACGCACAGATAAACCACACCTCACAGTCGCTATAGTGGTCGCGAGAACAAGGGACCTCAAAAAGCCACAACTCGCTTGCAGTCCTCGTAGCGTCACAGCGTTGTAGTCTTTGCACCGCTGGTTGCAGGGGTTGCAGCCAGGGTCAGGGCCCAGCAGTCGAGGCAGCCGAGTTACGATATGTGCATCTATGATATGTGGCCGAAGAGGCCAAGGCAGCCGAGGCCCGAAGCCCGCCCTGGCCCGCCGCTATCACAGCTGATCGCAGCCGCCCAGTGTACGTAGCAGTGTCGGCATCGTTTCGGAGTTTAGCGGTTTATGACGGATGTGTTTAAACTTCTTTCTTTATGAATGTCGAAAACGCCACGGCAAAAGAAACGACTGAAGGACCGACCTCGTCGTCTTGGCCCCTGCGTAAACGGCTTAGATCCAACCTGCGTGCCCAAATCTTGTTTATCAAACAGCGCGCTGATGAAGCTTGGCGTCAGTGGATAATAAGGACTTTAATTTTCCTTCCATCGGTCTGGGTTTCTTTATGTCTGTTTTGGTAAATAAAAAGAATAAAAAAGTTTAACGAAAAAACAACACCACTCCTTCCAGGGATCGAACCTTCGACCACCTGGTCAGTAGTGCGATGTTCTACCCCTGCGCCAACTAGACAGGGAGGAACTGGATCTCCTCCTTTCATCCAAACTTCCATTCCTCCCTTCTCTGGGCAACTTGACCACAACAAGGAGGAACAGTCGCCGTTGCTACCTTTCTCCTCCTTTTTTTCTTAGAGTGTATCTAACCTGCCAATTTAAATACACAGAGGACTTGTATACCAATTATACTTACAAATACTCTTTGTGCTCATCTAGTAAACAGTGGCCCTCACTTTCCGAATGGTTCTCGGAAAATGGTAGGGAATATATACGAATCTGGCCGGTAGGGTGGTTAGAGCAGAGAGTCGCGGAGGCGTTGTGTTGAAGTTGTTTCTGCCTTGGTGTACTGCTGATATGTATGTGCGTGCCTGTAACAGTGTTCGGTATTGGTTGGTGTTTCTGCTTTGTGTGTGCTGGTCTATATGAGCAATAGATATGAGTGGTTGTCCCCAGAGCCGTGTATGTAGAGAGTTCGGTCAATGGGAAGCGCGGGCAGAGCCAGGGCTTGCGCCAGACTCGGGAAGAGTGCTTGGCATGCTCTCTTGACCAACCAGAAGCCGAAAAGAATCCCCTAGCGGTGGTAGCGAGAAACAGTTCTGATCAAAGGTTTATGTTCGTATATGGTTTTAATAAGCGCGTAAGAGTGAAGTGTAGTAACTCTTTGTGGTTGAAAATAGAGTGCACGTGAAGTTTCTATCATGATCATGCAGAAAGATGTAAGAAACGAATTCGCCACTCAAATCTGTTTTGCTCGGACAGAGTGTGACCGCTCGGACGGCAGATTCCCGGCTTTCAGCGCTTGGCGTAAGAATTATATCGATCGTTCCGCTAGTCGCACTCTTCCACCATCATTTCAGATGAGCGTGATTGAAACATCAGATGTACCATATTTTCAGTCACCGAGAGTTACTCCGATGCACTTATCAGGTTTGTTTCTCGCGACCACCGCCAGGGTATTATTTCCGGCTTCTGGTTGGTCACATTTGAATTTCTGAAGACGCCCTGGAACACGCCCAGCCCGCTTTCGGCCAATGGCGCCTCCTTATTTGTCTCCTGTACTTCCCAACGAATGGCCAAACTCTCTACATATACGGCTCTAATTGTCCCGTTAAATCTGAAAAAAAAAAACATTTTTAGCGCATCTAACGGTTCTTACTGCACTTCCTAGGTGGCGCAAGCTGCCGCTTAATTCAATAAGCAAAGTGTTGAGCAGCTTGCCAGCCGCCATGTTTATTTTGCGGGAACTTGTTATTTTACAAGAAAGGTATTTTAAAGAACAGAAAAATTAAAAACAGAGAACACAGCTTTGCAGAAATTTTCTCGCAGGTCAGCTGTCAAACAATTTCTGTTTTTTTACACAACGTTTTACAGTGTACACTTATCGATAAAAGAAACAGAGATTACCTTATTTATCAGAAACAGATTTATTTGGTGAAAAAATACTCCACAGAAACTGAAATTCTCGGTAAAAAGAAAATAATTTACGTTATTCTGCAAATACGCAGCTGCAGGGTAACAAAAACAGTCAATTAAAACTCAATTTTTGTAAGAAATCAGTTTCTGTTATTCCTTCACCACACCGCTTTTGGATAGTAAATATAGGAAGCGAAGTACTTCGCCCCAGCTCTCTCGGTCCAAGCTTTAAAGAGGACTGAACGCTCTCGGCGAATGTAACCAACTCTAGGTTCACTGCAAAAAAAAAAAAAAATATCGACGTCAATTTTACGTGTCTTTCCCTCGTCAAAAAAGACGCGCACGCTCATCATTTCAAAATACGATGTTGACCTCATTATTTATTTACGGCGAGAGCCGAGCCGTCCAGAAAAGCCGGAAAGAAAAGCAGATGCAACGAAAGAGGGACTACGTGTGTAAGGGGGATCGGTGGTCAAATGGGCTAGCGCACACCAGATCGGAGCACGTGGAGCGAAAGCTCGCGCTGCAGAACTTAAATGTCCTGGGTTCAATTCCCACCCCTGCCCGCTTCGATCTGGGTGAGTATCGTACTGGCGTGCGGTCGTGTATCACTAGTGTGTGGTGCAAGTTAAAGACCCCATGCTAGTTTGTTGTCTACTCTGCCTAAATTGTTCATGTAGAGCAAGGTGACTCGTCGCCACTTTGAAGTGACTGACGAGCTACACGCTCTATAAATATCCACACAACCCCAATACATCGATCTCACTTAGAGTTCGGCGCATGCGTGACGCCACCATAACTTTAGTTCACGGGAAGCAGACGGCCATGCATGCGAGGGCTCGTGCCTTCTCGTGCTCTACACGCGCAGAGCTCCAGCGAGGTTGTCGTACAAGGTCGTACGTGCAGAAAGACTAAAGCTCCCTCGATGCATTGCGGCAGCGATGGCGTAGTCAAACTGGCTGGTGAGATCGGTCTATTACTAATACTAGCCTTATCGACGATAGAAACGTTGCTTGAAAGATAGTTTCGGTTTTACACTAAAAACGAAGACCTAAAGTTCAGACAAAACCTAAGATTTGCTAAATGTTTGTTAATTTTGTACAACATTATAGTGATATTAATATTATTAATATAATATTGATTCGTTTTTTTTTCAAGAAAAAAAAATATTTTTGTAGGTTGCGCATGACCATCGCCATTGCAGTGAGCTTCCGTTGGCCTGCCGTTGGAGCTCCGGAGATTTCGAGAATCGCTTCCTTTTTACGTTTTAGCCGTTTTAGCGGATATTTTACACATCTTCCTTACGAATACTGTGTTCAACAATAGCAAGCGATGACTGAGAGCTGGGAGACGCTGCGTATTTCCAACGCCCGCAAGTTGCGGACAGCCCCTGGACGACTTGTGCAACCGCCGGTGAGCAAGTTTGTTTTGTTTCTGCGAAGTGCGCCGCTCTTTCAACCTTCGTCGTGTACCGTGTGCTTGCTCAGCTATGCTTGATTCTAACTATGTTCTGCCCGATGTTATTTCGTTATTTAAAAATAACGAATCTTCTTGAAAACATATGGCTCTTTCCGCAGAGTGAGAAAGATTTGCCTGCGGCGGAACCGAGGATCAGCCGATAGCCTGTTCTGTAGCGCCGTCCTACGACGCTCGTCCGACCACGCTTTTGCGGAGCATTCAAGTGCAACCTGACGGCAGTTCAAGCAATCACATGTCATGCTAGTTCTGATGTCTCGTTGCAACAGCCTCTTGCCACCGATTTGTTTTATAGAACGGGAGCGAGAAAAACATTACAAGAGCGAGCAGCATGATTTCCTGCCTATGCTTGTGCCTGTGCCGTACAGTCACGCGGTCTCTTCGTGTACGCCGAAGCGGCATGCTTTCCAAGTTTGCGATTGTGTGATGTAAATAAAGTGAGTCTGAATGTCACGTTTTTTACTGGGGGCGGGGAACAGCTACAAAGCAAAAAGTAGAACAGTCAGAAAAAGCAAAGGCATGCAAAAATGCGAAAAGAACCTGAATATTCGATGCAGTTGAGAGACTACCAACGTACCAACTCGTCCAGTTATTTTATTCTGTCAAAGAGTAATAGCCAATAGTAATAAATCAAATACATGCCAAGTTTTATTTAGTTACAATTTTGTAGTTGATGCAGTACAGCCCTACCCTGCTTTATGCTTTTATGATGTCAGTTATTGTGTAAATGTCTAGGATAGTTTATAGCCACCATTTATGTCCAACCAATTATTTTGAATCCTTTCTTTAAAAGCTCGAAGTTTTTCGAAAAGGTGCTCATCATAAATGAAGCCGCACAACTGAATGTACAATAGCGTGTGACTTTATGTATGTTCTCAGCGAAAGAAAAGGATGCATACAAAAATGGCCTATCATCTTGTTTTCTTTGTGTTATAGGTTCTTTCACGTACACGCAAAATGTGGGTGTCTACTTCTAAAAGAGTGGAATTGAAATTTCCCGCAGAGCTGGCAGGCCTGACTCAGTTTTTCTAGGAGGCTGCAACCTATGGGAACCTGGGGAACTTCAGCACAAGAGTGAGAGTGAAGCACGCCCTGCACTTCCTTGACGATGGCACCATGAGGAAGGGTTAGCTGCCCCTAAACTAAATGCAATGGCAGGTGGGTCGTTTCAGTTTTCGCCAGTACAGATTTTACCAAACAAACAATTAATTAAAAAATGTATTATTAAAAGCAAGTAGTGTGAATGGTACGGTCAAAAAGGGTTGATGAGCACAGCGCTGTGTTGTGTTCATACCTTCTGTTTCCATATTCTTAACAATTTATTTTTAATATTTGGCTACCAACTTGCCTAATCATCATTACTAGTCAACAAAAGTATGCTGCTTTTTCGTTACTATGCAGTAACACTGTGCTTACGATTGAATTCTACACTTATGACAAAAAAGAAACGAGGTTGCAAGCTAGCTAGTGCAGGCTAAACAAGATTTATTTATTTAAGATGGGTGCTTTGAAGTATGACACAAACGCAGAGGGGTTAAAACACAGCTGAATTTTATTAACCCCCCCCCCTCCAAAAAAAAAAAAAAACGAATGGCCGAACCAAGAGAGGGAACATAAGGAAAGACACGAAGACACAATTCACAATTTCTCTTCTGCTTACCACCACTCTACAAAGGGAATTTCTTTTTGAACATTACAGTGTTCACAACCCGAGCAGTTCTAGCGGTCCTTGGGATATGTCATGCTGGAGGCTCATGCAGTACTGGCTTTGTCTTTCTTACTTTCTGGTATATGGCAAGCTGCAATAAATTTATTGCAGGTCCCTGCTGCATTAAGCAGGCGCACTCACTGTCAAAGATTGCAAGCTACTTTCTTCAAGTCGCATTGAGTGCTTGCTCTTTGAGGTGAGCAATCATTTCTGCAACTTTCCAATCGACACCTTTGCCTTTAAATGTTTAAAAAAACTAGCTAATTAGTCGCAATTATCTAAGTAGGCACAATAAAAAGATGTTTGCTCTGGCAAGACGTCTGCTGAGAACATACAGTTGGTTCCCCTAGACTGTAATGCTCTGCTTTTTTAATGCTGGGTTCCGGATAACTGTAACACGCGGTGTACCTTTCTAAGCGACCAGGCGCACTTCTCCCAAAAAAATATTACTTACTATGTGGTGATGCGCATAATTCCCGCCGGCAGTTCAAACATCCTATATATGGCGGCAATCCAGATTTCTGGTTCACAACACTTTGGCCCCCTAATATGAAATTAGCCTATTATTCACTTGCTTATCCATATGATGGGCATCTGCCAAATTGGTCGTTGGCCCTTACCGACATCGCATCTATGTTCTTCCTATGCAACCCATAGTTTTTGTACGAAAGTTTTGAACAGAATTCCATGACCTCCCGGGATATTTAAATAATATAGGTTACATTGGAAAGAATGCTATAGTAAAAAGATTCGTTTCTTTGATTTCAGGGGTATTTATTGTAAGCATCAACCCACCGAGGGGCACCAAGATTGTTAAAAGTGAAGAAGCAACACTGTGCCACCCGCAGTTGCCAAGCTAATGGCGTCCCTGGAGGAGTATGCCTTTTAAGCGGAAACCTTCCTAAAACCCTTATGATTTAAATAGAAAGGTATGTTTTGAAAATGTCATCTTTAAACCCAAGAAAGGCTAAGTGAAGGAATCAAACGTGTTTAATGGTATATAGGATGGCATAAATAGAGCGGTAGGCTGTGAATTGCTCCGGAAAAACTGGGTCTGTGTGTAGCTAGCTCAAAATTTACACCACAGGTGTACTCTAGTGGTGCACATTACCCTGTGAACTTCTAAAGCGTACATCCATTTCAGTGAGAATTAAGGACAAGAATCCTTGTATCCTCTATGGCGGGCACTAATGCAGGCGACCGAGTCGCAGTGAGTGGTTAGAGCCTGATGCGAAATGAGTACTCGCATTTCACATGGAATGGAGGACACATTTCGCAATGAGAGCGGGTCGAATAGAGCGATCAACTAACTCTAACGGAGTCGATGCGACTTGGTTGTTTGTGTCGATGCCCGCCGTAGAGATTTAGAGAAATAGTGTTGTTGTTTCTCACAGAAATGGAGCGATACTTTGCAAGTTTACAAGATAACTTGTGCCCTTAAAATAGGTGCTAGGTAAAACTTTGGTTTAGCTGCCTGCAGAAGCTATTTTTGGACGAATTTACATCCTACCACAATTTAGGCTACCTTACACTGCGTGTTTGCTTTTAGCTGCACCAGATTTTCAAAACAAGAAGTTTCATTAGGTAACTTCATTTCGCAATTAGCTTACTCGACTTGACGGGCACTAGACACAAGGTTGCTTGTGCAAGTATGTGGCTAATTATCATATTTTTATTTAACTTCTAATTAGTAAACGGAGCCATGTTCTTTCAAATAGAAACTTGCTGGCCATGGTCAAAAGCCACTAAATTTGTTAATTAAAAATGTTGGGGCACGTGCATCATTTTCACAGTCATTTAATGTTAAAACTATGCATTTCACAGAAATAGGGTTGGCACCACATTAGTCACAGTCAAGGGAACCATTTAATGAGGCCCGTAGTGCTTAAGATAATTAAGTTTCTAAATCGTTTGCATAAAATAATTATGATCAGTTCCAGTTCGAGACTTGCTGGGCATAATCGGAAATCACTAAATCAGTTATTTTTAGAAGGATTCGGAGCGCGTACGAAGTGTGGTATTTCACAAACGTTACCACTTTGAATGCAGGCGCAAGGCTGGCAGAGCGAAAATGTGGATGAGGAGACGGAAAAATATGGAGGTCGCGACGCATTTGCAGGAGACAGAGAAGCAATACATGTGCTCCCAGTTTCTACATTTTATTGATTTGGTGGTTTCTGACGATGCTAATCAAGTTTCTAATTGTAACTCTATGCTTATTTTAAAACAAAAATGTTAAATAAAACATATTTTGTTCCTAGTGGCCGCCAAGTCAAGTAAGCTTGGCACTATCAGAAGTGCCCAAGTGCAAGCTCCTTCAATATTGTTGTCCATAGAAAGAATACCAGGGATATATTCAAGAAATGTATTCGTTAAGAGTACCAGAAGGCAGAGTTAAGAGTCGAAGTAGCTATGTTCAGTAAATTCCATTCAGTCTGAGCCTCAAGCACGGAAAGTTAAGAAATAAAACTGCATTTTCTAATGGCATGTTGAAGAGATGCCATCTGGAGAGAGCCCGAGCGTGGCGAATGCGAGAAATAAAGTGTTTATTTACAAATATTGCAATATCTCATGTTTCCTTTCTTTAACACGTTTGACGACTTCTTTCACAGCAAACGACCAGGCATTAATAAGGCCGGGAAGGTGTGAAAGGCGGAAATATGGCATGTTCCCAAAATGATCAGTGGTTTATTTCAATTCATCTTGAACATTTGGTCTCAATGACATTTCTTTCCCACAGAAAAAAAAGTTCTTAAGTTAATTTGAGAAACAATATACTTAATTTTAAGTTTTGTTAATTAAAACACCCTCTAAAAAGCGGGGTGCGGCGAGGTGTATAAGGCAGGTATGAAGCAATAAGGCCCCGAAAGGCTTTGTTGCAAAGTATAGCATATTTATTAATCAAACAAATTATTGCCATGTTCCTCACGCGCGCTTAGTAATGTTTTAATAACTATTCAACCATTTTCAAACTGTCTTCACATTCACATTGCAAAGTAAGACCCAATTCCGCCCTTGTAAAGATCTTTACTCTTAATTTCGAGACTCTTTTCCAGTGTCGGCTTGTCTTCCGAGAAACGCACTCCACGTCTGTAGGCGGAACAAAAGGTAGTTAACCAATGCACACGGAAGATGCGACTTTCTGGATGTGGGTGATCTGGAACTGCATGTCAAACTGCCAAGTAGGAAGACTTTTATAGGATTGGAATTCACCATCTTACGCAACAATATAAAAAGAGAGGATAATAATGGAGGTCTTGTTAAAACAAGTGTAAATGTATGTTATGAATGTGGCAATAATCAGATGGTAATAAATAAATATATGCGATAATCTGTTGGTAATGAATAAATATAGGCTCTACCTTGCGAGAAAGTTTGAACTTACCTTCTCACTTTCTGTTGTACTTGTTTCTTTATGCACTAGTCCCGCAAAGGCGACAGACAGCAACAGCAGACTCTGAAAAACGTCCAGCCTTCACAGGATGTTATCCTTGGCAGGCTTGAACCACTCGAGGTTCGTTCCTGAGCTCACCGTCCTCCTTGATGGAAGCATGACTGGTTGCAAGCCTACCAAACTTCGCTTTGCATTAATGCTGCACGCAATCGCGGTTTGTCTGGAACAGTTATTTTTTATTATGTATAATCTGTAACATGTTTTTAATGGAAAGCCATTTTTCTTGCTAACCATTTCTTTAAGTTGTCTTTTCCCAAGGCTGTAGAACAGTAACTTTATTTTCTTTTTAAAAGAAAGTTTTTTTTTCTACAAAATTCAAAAACAGGATGTCGATCTTTTTACAAGTGCCCAGAACAGACAATCATTCTATTACAGAAACAGCGTTTCCACAGAATTGTCCCAACAGAGAATCCGCGTTTCTACAAAGTTGCAAAACAGACAATCCTTCATATAACAAAAGGCGGTGTTTTCAAAAAATTCGACTAAAGAAAGACAATCTTTCAACAAAGTTCCAGAACAGACCCGCTTTGTATTAACAGAACCCGTGTTTTTTTTGTTGTAAAATTCAACAACAGAAAGTCTTTTTCTTTTGCAGAAATGCCGAAAACAGAACATTTTATGATTTTAACGGAAAGTATAAAAACAGAAACAGGCGAAAACCGAAAATTCGTTAACAGAAAATTGCAAAGCTTTTTCTGTTTTTTGCTCTACACACTTATTTCTTACAGTGCAGATATCGTTCTGTCTGTGTGATGCTCCACAAAAAAGACCCAGTGGATACATCGGAAAAGCTGGAAATTTCGCCGGATGCCAAGGGGACTTGTCGCTCGCTTCAAGCGTACTGTACCGAGGAATCTACGGTTTGCGATTTGTTCTGTCCCATATTCAGCGACATTTGCCAACAAGAAAAGCTCCTACTTAACGGCAAGGAAATCCGCATCGTGCTGCGACAAAATACCGGAGATTTCAGACTTTTGGCTGCTTCGACACTTTGAACAGAAGCACATTGTTCAGTTCCCTCGGATCGTTCTCTGCATTCGACAAGTCCAAGTGGCCCCGACGGTGCTTATCGGAATCGAAAGGCGACTGCGATCTACACCCACATCATACCTGTTACATAGAATGGCGTTCTAAACCACAACCGTTTCCCCGGTGTGTCACATATCGTTCTCGGCGACCCCTATCCTTATCGTGTCCAATCTAAGCTCGTCGTTGCGTTCGTAAAGAGAAAATCGTTTCAGGAAAGTCAAGAACACGACCCCTTCAAATTCGAACAATTCAACATGCAAACGACCGTACTGGACGTCGGTGGGATTCAGCAGGGTGTAAATTTCGATTTTAATCAGGATTTTTATTTGAACGCCTATATGAACTCCCTGCATGGGTGGCTTCTCCAAAGGTGGCGTCCAAAAAAAAAACTTTTCTTCTCTACTACAGTTTGACAGGGAAGAGCAGATTTTATGTCTGATCCTCATAGCCGATTTGAGACTCACCCTGACTTTCCAACAAGACCTAAATAATGCAGTAATGATTCTGTTCATGTCAGAAATACCGCGCGTTTTAGAAATTGAGAAGGAGAAACGGGTCAGGATCGCTAATTGATGAAATCAAAGAACGCGAATTTTATTTGATGTTTGCAGGGAACCAGTGTTCGCGTCCCTCGTTTCGCGGTACTTTTTCTTGCGACGAGATTGGCCAGGAGAAACAAACCCAGGGTCTTTACGTGCTTAACACGGCACTGAGATCATCTTCCGGCGAACACTGGGTTCTTTTTTTATATCTCCAGAAGACAATTCGATTAGTTATTTTGAGTTTTGGTATGATTCCAACACACGAAGAATTTTACGAAATTTTCGGAAACGTTTTCAGCTTCTCCCACAACAAAAACTGAATTCAAGGATTCAGGTCAAGGCCGTGTAGACTTTACTGTATATACGTCAGCGCTCTCCTGTGTTGCGGTGAACCCCTCTGCGAATGCAACAATACATTCTCGCCAAACGACCACCGACAGAACGATCGTGTGGTACCTGTACTTGTGCGAAAGCTATTTCCATCTCCCAAGTTAGAGCAATCCTGCTGCAGCGTTTTGTAATCGTTTTCAATCAAATGAAAACAAACACAAAAAGTAAAGCATGAATAGTTTTATTACATGCATTCATACGCATTGAAAACACTCTACATGAAAACAGACTTGAAAGCATACATTCAATATAAAATAATATAAGAATACATTAACATAATGACATTTTATTGTGGGGCAACATTTCAAGAGTCTGATATAAAAAAACACTTTCAGAAATAATAAAAAATACCGTGTCGGAATTACATACTTATCGAGTACACCGAAGGGGGGGGGACGACATTTCCAAGATTTGAAACAAATGAACACTCACTTCCTCCCAAGAGATTAAAGAAAGACACTGCCGCTATTACATTTTTACCGAACACACCCGGTTGTATCGGAGAACGACATTTCACCGAGTCTGAAATGCCCGTAAAGAAGCATCGAAAGTCCGTTGTCCGTGATAAAGCGCTTGTTCTCGAAGGGGTTGAATCTAACTTTTTCTACGACGAGACTTTTATTTCCGTTTTGCTTACGAGCAATGATTCTTTGTGTGATAGTGTGCAAAATTTGTGTCTCGAGAGTATAAAGGTAGAGATAGTAAGTTAGCTTACGTGACTCGCATCTTTTTACTCCTTTAGCCCTCACACATTGTTCTTAAGACTGTAGAACGAGCGCATAGAGTTTCGGTTTAAGACAGGCAAATTCAAAGGTGTCGTCCTTCGGTGGCTCATTTTTGAAATATCAAGGTCGCATCTTGTTTTGTAGCGAATACAAGGCGTGCTCGGACGGGTAACCCGGAAATATCTAGATGGCTTCGGTATAATTTGCTCCTGCTAGGCTGACTTCTCCAAGTGAATTGAAAAATTAACATTCACTGCAATTACTTGTTCCATGCGTCGCGTCAGACTCAGAGGGACGCCGCCAACTCAGGTCGTGCACGGAGTCTCCACTCTAATATGCTGCATCTCCACTGCGCGTTCGAACCGTAACGGCGAAGCGGGTTCGCTCATTTTCATCGTTAAACCCACGTGAACCGCCTCGTAAATGCGGTTCAACGCCAATGTGAATGAGGCAGTATTGCCAACCATGGAGTTTCGGCCGTGCTACCGGCCTTGCGTGCTCAAGAATATTTTTCAGCAACCGGCAAATCACTTCGAGTTTATTGAGTATGATACCCAACTCTTGCTCTTTCCGCAAAGGTCAAAGTAAATGATTATTGCGCATTAGAAAGCTTGAACAGCTCGGCTCCTGATATTTTACGATATTCCGCAATGTTCTCGACTCGACACACCTTTAATGAGCACGAGCCTTTCATTTTCGAGTGCACCTAAAGGTAACGATCTCGCAAAGTTCAAAACTTATGTGGAATAATCGGCCATTATATAGTTCGTTATCGGGTAAACGAAAGTTGCAACAAAATTTGGCGTGCGCCACCGCTTCCGAGATTGGCGAATACTTCTTTCCCGCTGCAGGTACGGCCAGCGTGGCTTGTTAGCTGGGATGTCGTGCGCAGCTTGCCGCGGATGCTTCCAAAGTGGCAGTACGCGGCAAATTATTGAGAATCGCACCGCATCTGCCGAAAACGAAAGATTCGGCATCCCTGCGGATATGGAGGGGCACGCATGCACCAAGTGTCGGTCTCAACAGCAGGTGTCGCACCATCAGAGGCCGTAGCAACGCATATCGGCCACCGCTCACGTGGTCCGGAAAATTCTGTTCCCGACTCTACTTGAATGAAGTTTAGACTCAAAAATACCATGCCTTATTCGTGAGAATGTGCTGAAGAGATTAAAATATAACAGGATATAAATGCGGTCACCCGATGTCAAGTTATTAGACTGGGTTTTTGCATAGACAGGATGCACAGGAAAGGAAGACACAGCACCGCATAGATAATGAACATCTTAGATCTCAAACCAACACCCATGCTGTGACGGACAACATTGTCACGGGCTCAGAATTATGACCATCCGGTCTTTCCAAGATGGGCCGATAGCAGGATACACAAATTGAAATAATCGGCATACTCAACTACTGAGCAAATGCACAATCGTTTACCATCTTCCGGCAGTCTCGGGCTGTAAAGGACCGTTCGGTCTTGCTTCTTTTCTTCACACAACGCGAAATGACTGGTTAGAGAAGACCGAAAACGAGAACCCATCATGCATCTTTTACAACATAATCGATAGCTAGCCTTGTTTTCGAAAAGCCCGGCGAAGTTGTTAATGAGGACAAGGTGGTCATCGAAAGAAAATCTACATGCTTTTTCAACTCGTGATCGTTGATTTTGATAGGATAGATAAGCTTCTTTTCCCGTCCGTAACCATACACGTTGATGGACACGTGGTTCTTTCTTTCGAAAGACTCTACGTCTTCTGGAAACGTCACTGGATAGTTTATAGAAAACGAATATTTGCCCAGATGGTCCCTGTATGAGGAAGCTCTCGTTTTATGTTGTGCGGGATGCAACCCCGCAAGCACGAAAAATGCGAAGCACATTTTTTTTGAGTTTCTCATCCGTTCATTCCCATTCAAAATAAACCGTTTGTTTGCCAGTTCCTTCGGCAAAGCAAAACTTTAATATCCGACCGTCTTTGGAAGGAAACGTTTAACTATGATGCTCCATTGTTGTATGGCGACGAGCGCGAAACCTTACCCACGTTCCTAATACTGCTCTAGGCGGGCGTTTATCTCTACGCAGGCAAGCTGCAGGGCGCTGACAATGTTACCCTTGGCCCAGATTCTTTGAACGAAAGATTTAAAGTAATGCACGCAAAAGTCAAATTCGCGTTCGGAGTTAAGACCTGTCAGTTCTGCGGTGAACGTGATAAAAAAACGCAGCGGCATTCCGCAATGACTAAACACTTTGGGCGTGGCATCTGAGTGATGACGGAACAGAGTAGAGACGTCGTAAACCTCGTAGTCGCGCTCGTGCAAGTGCATATCACAGCGCACCGTAAAGTTTCAAAACGCGCAGAGGCCCTCACAGAATGGACTGAAATCTTGATAGGGAACATTATGAAATAAAGCCAGATGAACTTGTTATGCCTCTGCGTTGAGATATTGTTGCCTCTCGCGTACGTCACGCAGACGGCAGGTTACCATTGGCGAGAAAAACACCTAAATGTCCGACTTTCAGAAGACAACGGCGGGTGACCGTCCGTCGTCCTTGCTTTTCTGCAGAACTGATCCCGTCATGTGACGCTTACTTTCAAGCTCTTCGTCAATGAGCTCTAAAAAGCGTTTAGGCAAAAATACCTTGACAATGTCGTCTGCCGGTTGGAGGGATACGAAGACGGACGCTCCTTAACGTGTATCTAAACGTCCAATGTCTAACACAAACAGCTTGCCATCACTCGGAAGGAGATCCATCTTAACAAAGTTTGACGATGACCGCGAGGAGCTCAACTTGTCTAGGAGGTTCTCCATCATTGGGTCGGCGGCGGTGGCAGTGAGCTCCTGTAAGAAAAAGAAATGTTAAAAACAAAATAAACGCGTCTAAATTGTTTTTCCTTCACCTCACGTTTAGTGGCATTCTCTGAAGAAACGGTGGACGTCCGTCAGTTTTATGGCAACCTGTTTTCAAAACGATGCCAACGCGAGACATGTCTTGGTGTGACAGCTTCCACAATTACAAATTTGATACCATGCAACGCATTAGGTTTCTGTTGCTTCCGCTCATCGCTTTTACGCAATATATTTACGAGCTGATGAACGGTTGCACGTTCTAAGCGGGAATTCGATACCAGGGTGTCGGGTGCTTCCAAGTTCATGGCTATTTCATGCTGGCGCGAGAAAGCTGGCTGTTCGTCTGACCGTGTATATTTGTGAGGAAAGTAGTAAATCTATCCGGCGGATATTCGTCAATTCGTAATATATATTCGTAAATTGCTCCAATATAGAAAGGAAACGTTTGATAATAAGTTGCACGTCATTGTCTACGTGTACGTTTACGAGCAACCGTATTTTAAAGATCGCCCGGACTTTGTGTTGAGTAAGCACATTCCACAAATTTTGGATCCCAAAAGAAGCTCGCTAATTATTTTCGACGAATTTGACTCGAATAGGACAAACCTGAAGGAGATATGCGAGTATTTCATAGGCGCTGCTCACCACTAGAACGCCTCCGTCATTCTCATTACTCAAAACATGTTTTATCAAGATGCACTTTTGAACAATGAGCCTAAATTCTACGGCTCTAATGACATTCCGATCGGAGAGGACTGTCGATCAACTCCAAGTACTATCCCGACAGCTCATTAGAGGAAAGAGAGGGCATGTTTTTCCGTGTATATATTCGGACGCGTGTAAAACTCGATTCAGTTACATCCTGATTAGCTTGTCGCAAACTTTTCCCGATAATTTCGGCGTGAGAACAAGGATATTGCCGGACGAGGGACTGGAAGTCGTCTACGACACGTCTTTATGAATCGTTTGACGGGACATTGACGGTTTTTGCCCCTCTTGTCAAAGCTAAATCGACTTGACAAAGAGAAGTCCTTCTTCGTGACGTCAAAGAGGGACATCTGAACATCATTCGCGAAATTTGCTCAAACTTTTGCACAGGAAACGTTCTTCTCAAACCAATCATAAAAAGGAAGGTAAAGAGGTTTGTACCCCTCATAACATCACTGGGAAAGCGAAAGAAAAGTCACGAGAACATAAAAAAGGTATCAATAGTGAAAGGAGGTTTTTTACCTTTGATCCTTCCGGATCTCTTGGGTCTGTTAACTACGCTCGGAGGAAGAGATATCGCCAAGACCATCGAAGTGTTAAAATGAAAAAAATACTATCTCGTACCTTACAAAAAAGGGCATAATCCTGATATATTAAGACAAGATGGGGAGGCGGATGTCGCCGAACGGGGAAAAAATCATTCAGAGGCTTCATCAAAGCTTACGTCCGTAACCGGATATTAACAGCGTCAGGCATCACGGATGGATTCCCTTTACGAGAAAACAAATATCGCAGACGAACGATGGCAAGGAAGATCGCGACATCGATGCAGTTGTCAATATCTTGAGCAAAACCTATAAGGAAATACGGTCGATCGCTTCTAAATTTGTTAAAAACGCAGGTTGCATGAGACCCCCACACATAAGAGATTATAATTAATGAGAAGCCTCTTCAAGAGACAAATGTCATTGATGTAGTTTCGTATCTAATTTCGCGAGCGAAACAAATGCCAGTTTCCGTTCATTTTGAAAGTGTCGTGACGCTATTGGTCACACAAAATTTCTCAACGAGCGTCGTAAACTACGTCACTTTAACGAAACAGCGGTGAAAGCAGGATTGACCAGTCGACGTTCGTTCCTCGCAGTAGCAAGAATCACCCCCATCGCCGCAGTCACCGTCGAACTTCGCCGTTGCTGCTGCGGGTGCGTGTGCTGATCCTGCTCCACGGACATCTAAATGAGTGCTCGATAAGGCATGGAAGATGTTTTAGACGAAGATTACCTAAACGAAGAGCTAATTTTTTCCTCATTTCCTCCCCGTCAAAGAAAGAAGATTCAGGGGCTCGTCCAGAGCATTTCGTCGGTAACCACCTACAGCCCCGATGGAAAGTTGGTTGTTAATAAAAAGAGGACCTAGGAATCCAACATAATCGATCTACTACGCTACGACGTCTATAATAGACAACCTTCCTGGGTGAGAGGTACAGTTTTCGCCCTAATTAACGACTTCCTGGACCTTTCAGCCTTTCGCGCTCACTCTTACCGGCGGAAGACAAGATGCTGTCGTCAAAGAGGGAAAGTAAATCGGTCTACTGCAGAGCAGTCCATCCCGCATTCTTCGGTGGAGTCAACAGACTTGCCAGCCATACGGGACGAAGAACGGCGGAAAAGTTTTAGAGGGATCTGACGCTTACACCTTGTTTAGGGAAATCAGACGCCCTCGTCTATACCGCAAAACGTTGTCCGTAGGACTTCGAGACGTGTACCAGGTGCACCTCGGTGAAATTCAAAAAAGTTTCAAATGTAATGATGGAAAAATATACAGTTTGATTGTGATCGATACGTTCTCTAAGTTCATCTCCACCGTTTCGATCGCTCGAAAGGCAGGAGATAGAGGTCGTGAGAGCGCTTAAAATCGTCATTTGTAGGATGAAGAAAAGTAGGTTTTTATGCACGAGCCATGGCGTGAATTTTACGGGATATTAGTCGGGTAATATTTGTATAAGAAAGGAGTTAAATTGTATTATGTGTTTTCAGGGCAATAGGCTTCCATAGTAGAACGTCGTGCAAAGAACCATTATGAGTCGGATCTACAAATACTCTCAGCATCCAAGAACGAGGCGGTTAATAGAGTTCCTTCCCAAAATTGTAAAATTCTACAATTCCAGCAACCACAGAAAGCTGGGTGCTCGACCCATCGACGTCAC
This sequence comes from Ixodes ricinus, assembly GCA_037355805.1. Classification (NCBI taxonomy): domain Eukaryota; kingdom Metazoa; phylum Arthropoda; class Arachnida; order Ixodida; family Ixodidae; genus Ixodes; species Ixodes ricinus. The sequence goes on from JAZHYW010021758.1 coordinate 19,890, forward strand.
CGGGAAGAATCAGGGAGATTTCTTTCTTCATATTTTCCTCCTCGTTGGGAGCACCCAAGGAACCGACATTTCGGATCGGGGATCATGTGCGCATATTTAAAGAACAACACATTCTTATAAAAAATATACAAACCGTCCTCCACAAATGAGATATTTATCGTCGACAGAATCCGACTAGGTATTCCCACAACATATTACTTCGTCAAACATGGCGAGAACAGAGCTCGTTCTCGGTCCTTTTACGGAGCTGAGTTGCAACATGTTTCCAACCCCGAAAAAAAGGCCTGGATCATCTAGATTCTAGAAGATATTGAGAAAACGACGTGCTCCTCATCTCTAGTACCTTGTGAAATGGAGAGACTACGATTCCTTTCAGAACAGTTGGGTTAGGGCAGGCGATTTAGAAAAATAAACAAAAATTAGAAAAAATGTATGCGATCATAGTTCTTTACACTGCCTGAGCCTTTCAATGGAGTATGCAGATTTGTATGAGACACACACACGCAGCGTGTTTTATTACTCTTTATTCAAAAAGTCCAAGAGGCGCAAAGCGCCTCGTAATCTAAATTTATCCCATAGATCGAGGTTTTTCCTCCGACCAATCGTCTAATTTGACAAACATTGAATGGACATCGACGGAGATACATCGACTCACTTATAATGCAAGTGTATTTGCACTGTAGGTCATGTTTTCCCAAGTCATGAACTTCTGCATGGTTAAAAACACTGTTTCAGGTTGCGAGTCTGCTTTTTGTTCAAGTATACGCCGATTTTCTCGGTACACTATACTTTCATCCAGGCACGTGTTGCCAAAACCGAGTCTGAACGTCGATGAACTTCGATGTCTTTCGTCAACCTTGTCTGGAGTGTGTAGTGTCCGTACGGGCTTGATTGAAACGTGGCAAGTCCGAAGACAATAATGTAGATAATTAGAAGGAAAATCACTGGTTGCAGCTACTTGATGCATGACGATTGGTCGTGTCACTTTCATAACGAATGTGCGGAGTCTTTATGGAGAAGATATATATATAGAGAGAGAAATGACTAAGCTGATTGGTGTGTCGGCACCGCACAAATGATGCTATTAGTCGCGCTACTCGCGACATTTTGTTGGAATATGACCAACTGCTCCTCACTAGACATGGCGCCATCGAGAGTCATGTCCCACACTTTCCCGTAAGGCGACGAGATAGAAGGGGAGTACGCTGACTGGTGTGGCGGCGCCCTTAAGCGCCACATTGTAGAAGTATCATCAACTATAATCTGAACAAGACATATCGGAACAGAGCGGCGAATCCTTGCACTGCCCGCGGTTGCACACAACGTCTAAGCACGTAATAGACAGATGCCTCAGTGGTGGAGAGATACCCCGACGGGCTTCTTACTGAACGAAAGGTCGCTGGTTCAAAACAGGCCGAGGGAAAAGAACTAAGAGTCTTTTAGACGCCTTTTTTGCATAAATTAAAATTCGCAGTTGTCACGTGACGTGATGTTGCGTATCATAATGTCACAGACATTGGCGACTACCAAGGGATCCATCCATTGAGCGATGATCGATCATCAGTCGTTGATAAATTTATTCATCGGTTATCGATTAACGTAAATCACAAATTTGCTCAGATATCGGCAACATCTGTTTCTGAAACAAAATATATCAGAAACATTTGTTTCTGATATTTGAATAGGTTAGGATAGGATTTGGCTGTCTCCTTGGCGGTAGATGTGTGCTGTAGTAAAAAGTCCTCCCGATAAGTTCTACGCCGAATACCACACAGCGTTGAGTAGTCCTTATTTGCCAAGGTCCGGCTTGTTGGGTGCGAGTGGAGTGTCAGTTATGTCACCGCGCTCTGCGAGTGTAATTGTGAGTAATTGTATTTACACGACAAGCTATTTTGTGTACGTGATTTATTTTAAATTCTTGATTGATTCAAGCATGAAGTTCTGTTCAACTGGCATGTTCTTACGTATAACGGGGTATTTATTGAACTGTTAATTTAGTAGTGCGTTTGACACTGGTGAGCTGAAGAGGGAGGCCAGTGGTTGGATTTATAAATTGTAAATATTATGGAGGCTATACGGGTACATTTATAACTACATATTTCCGTGCCGCAAATACCGTAAATGTTAAAAACGTTTATTTTTTTCAAATCAACGTATAAATACTGGTATGAACTTAAATGGCGAGTTTGTTATTCTTAAAACTTCATAAATCTAGATGAAAGGTTGAGGGACGCCATTATGTTGCAAGAGTAGAGCTAAGCAATTTATGAAATAAACTTCGTACTATCTGATTATTTTTTTAAATCACTATAAATATTTTAATCTAAATCGATTGAGCTCTGAGTAAGGACAAGTCGGACGAACAAAACAATAGTAAACGCCTGGGCCGTCTTGCTAGAAACAGCGTCTCAGCTGAGACTGGGGAAAGAAAGCCTTTTCCAAATCGAGCGAACGAGCTGAACGGGACTCAAACCTCGACTCAAGACGCTCGCGCGTCCCAGCCTTTACAGTGCTTTCTTTTACCTAGTCTCAGCTGAGACACTGATTCTACCAAGCCGGCCCCGGTGTCTTATCTGCGCATCTATTTATTTTAGAAGGCAGTACTAAGTTTTTTACATACAAAATAACGAAAAACAAATTCACTGGAAAAGAAAGTTTATAATACAGAAAAGTAAACATACAAAAGTCGGTAGGCCTTTCTGAGATTTTATACTTGAAGAGCAATTGAGCCGATTAATCGAATAGTTAATTAAAGGGCGGCGAATCATAATGACGCTATGTTTTATTTTGATATTTATTATTGACAAGCGTAAGAGAGAACTGTGAGCCTCTGAAACCCTTCACCTGAATCCGAACCCCGCTCCTGTCTCTTTCAGAATCCTGTGGCCAGGCCCCTGCGTGGAATCCCTTTGCCCAGACCTTTGCCCAGCCCTTCGCCCAGCCCTCTGCCCTGTCCACTACCGAGCCTGCCGCCGACCCTTCCGCCGAGTCTGCCTAGGCCCACCTGGTTGCACAATTTTTTTGAAACTTTTTAGTCGATTTAAATAAATTATGAACTGTCAAACGTTATGAACAATTCATTTGCATGCTTATATGATTTCTAAAGTGTCCAAATATGGTAAAATTGCTGCATTTATTAGATTTTAGTATCAGAAAGAAAACAGTGCTTGAGGAAAAAGGGCAGGGGACTTGCATGGTTCTCTGCACTCTTTTTGTGACGCTGGTTAGAACACTGGCTGAAAAATGGCATCCAATAATGGCATAGACAATGGATGCAAAAAGTAGCCAGTGTATTAAACTGGAAGCTAATATTGGAATAGCCAATATTTAAGCCAATGTTGGAAGAGCCGGTGTGTAAGTCGCTGGATGCCAATGTTGGTTCAGCCAACGGTGAAACCTCTATGCCAATATTGGATAAAAAAAGCGCAAACCACGTTGGTCCAACGTGGGCTAGAACGTTGGCAAACCAGTGGTCCAACATTGGCACCAATGTTGGACCGCCATTGGATCGGGTGGCGTTTTCAAAAATGCCAACGTCAGACCAATATTGGAACCATTTTTTGCCAACATTGCTCCAACGGGGGTCCAACAATGGTGTGCTGCCTGGGATATACAACTACTCTACTTTTTGTTGTATTTTATTACACTTCCTGCCTTATAGTATACCAGAAGTATGTCGAATATATTTTATTACGCTCTTTTTTGCTAAGAGATAGCTTGCACCACCTTACCTTTAAAAATTATTTTTAAAAAGTTTTTTTTTATTTTTTTTCTTTTTTTTCTTCCATACTTAAAATTCTTCTCCCCTTATCCCCCTTCAGCTATCACCGTGCAGGTAGAGTACTTTCCAAGAGGACCTTTGGAGGATCAAGCAAAAAAAGAAAAAGATAAACACCGCCGCCGCCTCCTCTCCCGGGCGAGGGAGTCGTCAATATTCCTCTGGTGAACCTCGCCCGCGTTCCTCCTTGAAACCAGACCCACTAGCTGACAGGTGTGAGACTTTGAAAGAGTGGGATATCCATCATACTGACACAGGACACCGTTAAGAAATAAAATATTAAGTCAAATTAAAGCTCAGAGTATAATTTTTGTTTTTAAATAACATGTAACTTTCTATACGCATCATAATCAGCTCTTCGCGAGCTTGTCATATTACATCAACGAAAGTTTAGATGAAACTCAAAGATACAAACCGTCATATATACGTAGTCAGTCCAAGTCTCATTGACGATGGTTTCGATTATCGTTTTGACGGGTGGCACCGAGTTCTTTGTCTGTTACTAAAGTTTCAGCTGCAGTGGAGAGCTCCCCGGTTGTCAAGCGTCTAGCATGCTGCATGAGTAGTTGCAACATATGCAATTACAGTTAGAAATACTTTATGATTTTGTCATGCTGCCGCTCAACTCTCTAGAGTTACTGGCAGAACAAAAAGTGCTGGTCATTTGCCTGATTGCCTTGCCATCTTGTGGGTCTTTGAAAGTGCCAAGGCTCCGTGTGAGTCGACAATGGGGAAGGGGCGAGCCGACGGCGTCGCCCCTGTCGCCTATTGTTCGCTGCTAGCGGGCGGCAGTCGACGCGGTTCGTCGGGTAGCGATGCCGGCGAGCTACACTGCGGCCAATGCGGCTTTGTCGTTATCACGCAACCTAATGCGGTTAAAAAAGTTTTGAGCCTTTTTTAATGTCGCACAGTTGTCGAAAGACAAGCTGCTTGCCCTACGATTATGGTGCAAAGCGATTTTATTTCGATGAGCGGGCGCAGATAACTATGCGGCCTGCTCCGCAGAGATTACGCGCGGGAGCTGCGAGCGGGATTTCAGGGGTGGTTAATCCGCCGAATTATGCGAACGTGTATAACGAGCTCAGTTTTGTTTGTAGCATTTGAATAACCAGTGATACAGTGAGGGTTGTTCTTGAGCACTAAGTCACTTGGACAGCGCAATACGATTGTTTCCGCCAAATGTGTAGCTAAATCAAAGTGCGCGGTGACATCCGCGTCTTCGTACGGTGCAACTGCATAAAGTGCTAATCGCTGCGAACTTAACCTATACGGATAAATCGCTTAGTTAAGGATAAAAGAAAAGAATAACGGGTTATTGTATGAAGTTGCTTCGATCGTACACGTACACTGCTCTACGGTCGGCGTGGATATAGTAATTTCGCATTGACTGGGCGTGCATTATTGAGACTTAAGGTATACTTTTTGTTAGTGATACCAACACTAACAATCCTAAACAGTGTCGTTCCAAAATCAATTAACTGTGTTCTACTTGCAATATAGCATGCTATCATATGAATTAAAACCAGCAAAACAAATGCCAAAAGAAACACTCGGCAATTGCATTTCAGAGCAAACAAAATGGTGTTATGTAAAAGTCATTGATGTCGGGTAGCTCAAAGGAAAGTAATTGTGAAATTGCATTACTTTATAAAAGTAATCTAAATTTCAATGAATTACTTTTTGTCCAGTAGTTGTTCTAATTGCAATTACCTTATTTTGGAAAATTTATAGTTTGTTTGTTTAGACCACAGGTCTGGGAAGCTGGAGCAAAAGGCGGCGAACGTTGTAACTATAATTAAATTACATTTACGAAGTAATTGACCGAAGTGTGCTGTTAAGCAGATTATACAACACCCTTTCTTCGGTATATATACACGATTTTGAACAGTGCAACTGCCTGCTATAGAGGAGCTCAATTACCAATTTGAGCAGTTCGACCACCAGTTTGAGCAGTTAGCTACCAGTTTGAACAGTTCCACAACAATTCGAAGCTCCGCTACAAGTTTGAAGAACAGTTTGATTATCAGTGTAACCAGTACAGTCCCCATTTTGAACAGTTCAAATACCAGTAGGACCAGTTCTGCTACCACTTTTACCTGTCTAGCACTCAGTTTAGCCTGTTTTGCAAGTTCAGCTGTCTGTTCCCCAAGTTCGGCTGCCTGTTTGGCCAGTTTTGATTCCTATTTGCCAAGTTCGGCTTTCTGTTTTGCAAGTTTTGCTTCCTGTTTGGCAAGATCTGCTTCCTGTTTGTCAGGTTAATGTTCCGATTTGGCCAGTTTGTTTTCCTATATCGCCAGTTTAACCAGTTCGATTTCCATTTTGCCCACTTCAAATTCGGGTATGGCGGGTTTCGAATCATATTGTCTTTGTCAATAGGGGCATGACTTATCGTTTGACGAAGAAGATGACATATTCCTCGAGTGTTATTCGTCTTATTGATAGCCTTATTTTTTCCAGGATTGAGTTCGCCAGTGTTGTTTGGAACCTTCTTACATTCGCCGAATCATAACAAATTCGGCATGTTCAGAAGAGTCATTCGTATGATTTATAATCGGTATTGGTGTAGAAAGATTTTTTATTATTATACCTATATATCTTGGAAATCTCAACTCACAGACTATATCAAGTAGAAGATTTTTGAGGGACGTAATATTTTTTTTACAAAATGATTCATGGTCAACTTGATTGAGCAATGTTTTGTTCTGTGAATTGTCATGCACGTATTCATGTTGGTACACATGCGGGTCCATTTCATGATTTCCATTAGGACAAGCTATGTCCCATTACTCACATGCAAAATACTTTTAATCACATCTTCAGTAACTCTGTAGATATTTTTGTTAACTACGAAAATTTTAAACCGTAAGTTGAGTCACTCTTGTAGATATAGCTACCGTATAATTTTTAAACCTTTTGTATGAGATTGTATGCTTTGATCTTTGCATGTTGTTACGAATTCATAACTGTTCTTGAGCATGCTATACTTTGTTCTTAAGTGTATCATACAAACACTTTGGTCGTTTTGAGGAACGAAGAAACAAATATATAAATAAATAAATAACCGGTCTAGCGTTCGTCCTCAGTAAGTATTCCTTCTTCAAACTTTCGTTCGATGTAATGTTCCGAAGTTGGTAGTGCTAGTCCTTCGATCCTCATTGGCACGCCCTACGACGTCATCAGGTAACTTCCAGTATCACCGGAACAAGAACTATTCGAATTCTTTGGGATGCCAGGGGCAGGAAGTTCAAAGCGCCCACAAGTTTTCGGCCAATACAAGCACTGCAAGCTGGAAGATCACTTTATTGGTAAGCCCTTGAGGATAGTGAAAATAGGCATTGAACACCCAGTGCCACGAAGAAAATACTAAGACAGAAAACAAAGGTAAATGATGCTTTTTTTGTAAAGTGAGCACGCAATCGAAACTAACTTTCTTATTACATCTGCACTGGTTTAAGGTACCGGTCTGGAATACGTGCTGTTCGTAGATTCCTTCCCGAGTACTCAGACCGGAAACGTTCAGAAGCACAAGACGCGGGAGGAAAGCATGCGGCTCCTCATATAAAGGGTAGTGTGAATGAGACAAAAAAATCGCAAAGATATATAATACTTTGCAAACGCTTTTTGCTGATTAGCTTCAACCTTGTTTATGCCAGATAGCTTCAGCGGGTTTCAAATGACAGAGCCATGTTCAAATATTGATCAGGTTAATATCCGACAAATCATAAGTTTTGTATGTCGTGGGACTGAACATAAACACGCTGCAGGTATTCGAGTTTCTTGCAGTCCCTGTTACACCTGAAATCAATAAGTTTGGAACAGGGCATATTGTGCGTGAAATAAGACCTAACCACCTACATTTAAAAACCTTTTCCAGGAAAGCGTCGTCCTATTATTTGGCAAATGTGGATGTGAATGCGCGCTTGCAAAAGGACATAACGGTTTTGTTGACATTCGTTTACATGTTTGTTTTCAGCTGTTGTAGAACTCGCAAAATCTCGCAAAGGAATCAACCCTTTTAAAAAGTGCGCGCCAATGCATGTCCGCCATTGCTTGGACACGTACTCGGAGCACATGTTTTGGACGCGGGCGCAGCGTCAACGTTCGGCGCAAACTCGGATGCAATCACACGCTTCGTGGCCGACAAATTGCGACCGGCAATGTTGCTTGACGAAGTTTTGAAAATGGTCCATTGTTAAGAAGAACATCATCCGTAGATGAGTTAATCGTTTGACAGTGAACACAGCTTCCGGCGTAGAGACGTATTTTAGTAGTGATATTGCGCAGGCGAATCACGAATATATTATTAAAAAGAAGTGGTTCAAGGACACAGGATTGCGGAGCACTCGATGATACATTCGCATTCGAAGAAATGAATGAATTGTAAGTTACATACTGTGAGTGAGGGAAAAGAAAACTAGCCCAGGTAGCACAGGGTTCTGGGTCCAATATTTGGCTTTTGTCTGGAAGTTTAGAGCCTTGAAAAGCCCGAAGAAGCCAAAGTAGAGCCAAACGTCAGCTTCGTTGACAAGAGTCTGGGTATTTTGGCCCTAATTTTCCAAACAAGCGCCTAACTTAGGCTTCGCTTCCTGATAGTGTGGCTGTCATCTGGCATCTTTGGGCCTAAATCGCGTAACAAAATCCAGCGTAAGGTTTACTGTCCTGTAGTTCGGCTAATAATTGAAATGTTTGGCCAAAATTGCCAAACAAATGCAATAGTAAGGCTTAACTTTTTGATAGTTTGGCTGTCATCTGCCACCTTCGAGCCAAAATCGGTACAGATGTGCCAGATTTAGGCTCACTGCCTTGTAGTTCGGCTGACATCTGGCAGCTTTGGGCCCGAGTCGCCAAACAAGTGCCAAAGTTAGGCTTCGCTTCCTGATAGTTCGGCTGTCATCTGGGAGCTACGGGCCAATGTCACCAAACAAGTGTCAGAACTATGCTTACTGCCTTGCAGTTCGGTTGATGAGGTATTGGATGTACGCGGGTGGTCTGCAGCTTAACTATATAGAAATCAAGTTTTATTCTGCTCAAAACTTTTGATTTTATTTTGGGTGTTTCTTTATTTCTCCAGGCCAAAGGTAGTCTGAATGTTTTGCCGCGGCTGAACCAGGCTTTGCAAACGCAGATTTCGCCGGATTGTTACGTTCGCGCGTAGGTACACACGCCAATATCTGGACGCGCAGTGTGAATGGTTCGACGTTGCAGAAACTGGTTCCGTCGAGCAAGCGCTGGGCGAGACTGAAGTGCGCACGTCTCCTCAACAGATATCATTATTAGGAGGCGCATTGCAAGAGCAGGGTAGCTCTGTGCGTGTGTTGCATTGCGATTGAGGACTGTCAAATCATAGTGATAACAGAAAGCGAGAGCGACAGTGGCTCTGATGGTATTGCGCCCGCTTCATGCTCGGGGGAACTAAAATAGAATCCTGGCGGGGACATTTTTTTTTAAAAGTTAATTTGAAGCATTTGACAGCATCGACCCAGACGCGCCTTTCCCTCACAGACTTTCTCTCCTCCCTCCCCCCCTCCCCGCTCGCTTTTACCCCCAACCAAAGGTGACATTCCAAGCCTCGGGTAGGAGCCATGGAATGTCTTCACTTTCAATCAAACATGCAGAGGGAGCTTAGCTACATTCTTCGTGCCCCTTGGACCTCGCCTTTTGCTAAGCCTCTCCACCTGCTCATGTGTCTTAGTGTGGCTGTCAGCGAGCGCGACGACCACATTAATTAAGCACATCAGAAGGGTGGCGAGAAACACGTGACCTCACTCCGTAGGACGCTTAGTACAAAAACGCTTGGACGAATATTTGTCACGTGGCTCTCTCTGTCGCGCTGATGGGATCTCTGGGGCTGTTGTTTGCGCCGTTTGCCAAGTTATGGAAATGGCGGGCCACGTAGGTCCGGTTTCCGAAATGCGCTCTTCAGTGTTCTGTTGCTTTCGTGCGTTGGAGACGCGGCCGTGCTTTTTGGTTGTAAACGGCCGGAATATGTTCGTGGAATTCTTGTGCTTTGTTTCTTAGACGCGCTTCGACACAAACTGCTCCTCGCCGACGATAAGACGTTCGATGAATGTGCGCAACCATCTTTCTCGACTGCGTTTTCGGGCTGCCCGAGTCGGATTACGAATTGAGCAAGAATTACGTGATATCGCTTTTATTATTAAGTACACTGCGAGCATGCTTCTGATAGTAGTTCTGCTTTCCTCTCAATCTTGGCAATTTTTTTTTCGTTTGAATGTATGAGTTTTGTTTGGCACGAAATTAGTGTTAATTATATCTTAAAATTTGCTTTTTATTTTACAGAGAAGTATGGGTTTTGCAAGTATGTTGAGAAACAGTTGTGTCGAATGATTGTAATTTAATAAACTTCCGGGAGCGTTCGAAAAACTTTCGTTCGTCTGTGTATGGTATTAATATGCGACAAATGATATTCAACGTTATACACAACACAGACTTGCACGACTTGCATCCAATACGGAGCTGACTCATCGTAGAGTTTTCGCGCGATATTGCGCGAACACTAGACCGGGACAAAACGACTGTACGGCAATATCTCTCTGATATTGAACGGTTGTGCAAAACTAGACATTTGAGCGGTATTGGAACCGACTTTCGGCCAAGAGTGGCACGATAATGCAAGGCATTGCCGTGCTGCCTGGGAACGCAGATGGTGAGATCTGACCATTGTGTTTCCAACGCATATTAATTTAAATTTTCTTCTGGAGCAAGTGAAAGAGCATTTCTGTGGCACACCAGAGAAATTCTAAACTTCCGCAGGCCTTTGGGGTTTCTTTGGCACTTTTTGCACTTCTCTGACATTCCATTGGCTAGCCAGAGAAGAACCAAACTTCCGCATGGCCCGAATTCCCAAATTAGGATTTACTTCGGCAGTTATGGCTGAAGTTTGGCACTTACTTTGGCACAACTGTGGCGAACCAGAGAAAAGCCCAACTTTACTTATCCGAAATACCCAAATTCGGTGTTGCTTTTGCAGTCATAGCTCCAGTACGGCACTTACTTCGGCATTCTTGGGTGGAGCAGAAAAAAGCCAAAATTTGGCATGTCCGAAATACACAAATAAGGCGTTGCTTTGAAGGTACGGCTCCAGTATGGCACTTAATTCGGCACCCTGTGGTGGGCCAGAGGAATGGCATGTCCGAAATACCCAAATTAGGCGTTGCTCTAACAGTTAGGGCTCAAGTACGGCACTATTTCGGCACTCGTGTGGCGGGCGAAACAAAAACCAAACCTTGGAATGTCCGAAATACGCAAATCAGGCGTTGCTCTGGCAGTTATGGCTGAAGTATGGCACTACTTCGGCACTTTTGTGGCTGGCGAGAGAAAACCCAAATTTTGGCTTGCCCGAAATACCCAAATTAGGCGTTGCACCGGCAGTTATGGCTCGAGTGCGGCACTACTTCAGCGCTCCTGTGGCGGGCCAGAGAAAAGCCAAACCTCGACATGTCCGAAATACCCAAATTAGGCGCTGCTCTGGCAGTAATGGCTCAAGTATGGCACTACTTCGGCACCGCTCTGGCGGGCCAGAGAAAGCCCGATTTCGGCATGTCCAAAATACTCAAATTAGGCGTTGCTCTAACAGTTAGGGCTCAAGTACGGCACTACTTCGGCACTCCTGTGGTGGGCCGAAGAAAATCCAAACCTTGGCATGTCCGAAATACCCAAATTAGGCGTTGCTGTGGCAGCTATGGCTGAAGTATGGAACTACTTCGGCTCTCCTGTGGTGGGCCAGAGAAAAGCCAAATTTGGCATGCCCGAAATACCCAAATTAGGGGTTCCTCTGGCAGTTATGGCTCAAGTATGGCACTACTTCGGCACTCCTCTGGCGGACCAGAGGAAAGCCAAACTTTGGCATGCCCTAGTATCGCCCAACTTCGGCTATAGTTTGGCAACGTACTTTGCACAGAGGAACGCAATGGTGCAAAACGTAACTGGGCCAACGTTGGGCCCTTAGGTTTGCCACACCTTTGCCCAATTTGGGCATTTCTCTGGTGTGCAATATGTAAGATGTCCAGTGAACTGGGGAAGTATCCTTGAACATTATATTAGGCTCGCGCTAGAATTTAGGGTGAGGTAGTGTTGAGTGCGATAGGCCTGAGATGGATCAAAAAATGTCGCATCAGTTCGATTACAGCTGTCAAGGCCGTGATGGTTAAAGAATAAGTAAAATATGTTAGTTGATTATCGAACGTATCGTAATGATTATCGGCCGGGGCTGAGCAGATATACTCGAAAAGCTATTCCAAAATGCAAACAGAGAAATACATGTATTTTAAGCCTAAATACCTTTACTGAGATGCATGTACTGAGATCTATGATGTAACGACCTCGGATATACAAGAAATACTTCAGCCAAAACGGCAAAAAAGTATTCAGGAATGCAGATATAGATCCATACGGATATATATTTCTTTTTTTTCCGATTCGTGGTAGGTGCAGAGGAAGCAGTTCGTGGCGAATGCTTGTGGTTTGGTGACTGCTCGCCATAAGTCGGGCTTTTACTTCAGGTTTCTCCCCTGTAGAGGCGTTAGGTGGTGAAGCCATAATACAAACTTTAATAGGGACCCCTCGCTTTAGAAATATGGTTTTTAGTTTATCGTAAAAACTAAACATATAATGCTCGACAACAACTGTAACGAGATACCTAAGCCTTGCAGGGTATCTCGAAACAAGCGATGCACTGTAATTAAATTTCACTTCTAAGATACAAATACATTTTTCCAAGTGTATCTCAATACAGAAATGCAGATACCCGCATGTATCTCTAAGGTACTATCGCGATACAGCCCATTCCTGTTATCGGCTCATCTATTGTCCGCCTAGCCATGAACCTCCGTAAAATAGTGGATTGCTGGAATAGTTGCTTCAACAACATATTGAAAAAACGCATAAAAAGAACGAGATGAAGTGGGAGAAGAACACAGAAAGGACAGAAGCTGTCCCGTGAGTGTGCGTTTCTCCTAATTTTTTACATCTTATTCGTATATTTTTCACAATATGCCGTATACCTTTACTACAAGTACCGTATCGGGGTAGTTTTCACGGTATTGCTACAAAAATATCTGTACAAAACAAAAGCAAAAAAACACACACTATATGTCTTTTACGCATTTGGGGCGCTCAATCGAATCTTACTCAATTTTATTAATTTGCTTGGTCAGAATCACCTATTCATTCCTGCTTCCGCGGGTACTAGAGTGGCGTAGTCGATGCTGTAATTTTATTTCTAGAATTTCCGTTTCAGGCACTTGGATCTGTCTACGTACGTATTTTGTACGGAGATGAACCTGTCTGATCACTCAAAGTGGGAACCTAGAATGGAGCCTGCGGTCTTGTTCCTCTACGCCGTGTAGTTGTTCGCCGATGAAGTCATATCTGTTATTTAGGCTTCATCGTGGATGATGTCTGTAGCGTCGAAGAATTGGGCGTTGGCGACACGGACGTATATGTCATCACTCGCCTCGAGACCGCACGTCTGGATGCGGCAACACTGCAACAACAAAAAAACAAAAAACATTTGATATTATCCTTGAGAAAACTGGAATTCACCTTCATTCCACACCTCTTGTCTTCTCGAAAATTCCAAAGGTTTCCATGGTATCAGGAAATTATGCATGCTATGAGTTGCGTGAGTAAAACAGGTTGAATTTCTCATGTGTTTTTGATGAATTTGCAAACGGAAAGGTGCAAGGGCATGTTCAGTCCCTCTGTTTATTTAAATAGCAGCCCACCAAGCGTCAACCCTAGGGTCTGCTAAGTCTGTGTGTAAAACCCAAACGTTCTCCATTTAGAATCATGCACGTCGTTCGAAGGGTTCTACTGAACACAACGGCGGCTTCGTATAGATTTTGAATGTTCCCGCCGCACGCAGCCCGTGTTTCACCATGGACGAGCGAATGACTAGTTATGAAAACGGTACGCCCAAATATTAGGAACTAAATCAAGCCCCGCATGATAGACGTGCGCTCGCTCCCAACTGAACGTTTATTCTACATTTCGTAAACTAGAACCTTCCTATTTACTATATATCAATATAAACGTACAGCAGCGAGGGAGCCCTCCTCTGTCGTACGTGCCTTCCTTTCGTACCTGTTGTTTAATGCGCTGTTTTTTATGTTTAATCAGTACCAAATAGCATAGTTTTTAACCCTAACGTGTGCGAATGACTACTGCAGTCAAAAACAAGAAGAAATACGTTAAATAAGTCGTAATAAAGAAGTGCATTTGCACAAGCCAGATGGGCGCACGCAGATGCGCAGAAGCCTGGCTCCGGCAGCGTAGCACTCCGATCGCACTGGCTCACCTAAGCGAAAAACCATCTTTGCGGCAGTATAGTACGCAGTCCGGGTTTCCACGGTAATGGCGCTCATGAGGTCATCTCAAAAACTCTGATATTTCTGTTAACAATGACAGCGTCTTGACGCTATGTAGTGCGCACACCTCCAAACAAGTTTTTCTTTTGTTTTTTAATCTGGCAACAGAATATATATATATTATTTTTAATTGTTTTTACATCTAGATCATGTTGAAAATTACCCAAGAATGAGGTAAAAGTTGTTAAAGTTAAAAAAGACGAGAAAAGGGGTCTTCTTCCTGTGTCCTTTTCTTCTACGAAGTTGCTACATCAGTAGAGCGTTTAACGTGATCATGGTGGCACTCCCGTTACTCTGTGCGCCAGAGCGATGCCATACTGCGTATGTGCGACGATAGCGGAGAGCTAGCGGAGCTGACTAAGCTAGCTGAGGCATGCTGTGTTACAGAGAAAACTCTAGGGGAGTAACGGGGCAAACTGCAATTTCTTACATTAGCAGGTTGTTCTCGACAATAAAAATTTTATCGTGTAATCCGGGAATGACAGCTAATATTCTGGGTGGAAACATAAAGTGTTAGAATACCAATATTCTTTTAAATAAAAGTTAAGTTGTTGACGGTCGAGCATTGCCACTCTGGTAGGTGTAAACTCTGATGTGGTTCAATGAGACAAAGAGCTGCCGAGAGTCAGTGTGCAGTTGTTCGTGATTTGGAAGGCGGCATGCACACCTTACCCCAAGAAAGAAAGTAAATACCCTTACTCGTTTCTCGCTCAAAAATTAACTAAATGCGTTGGTCTTTAGTGATTCTCAAGAGGAACGCGTTATTTTAGTTTTACAAAACGAGTTACTTTTCCCGTTACTTTGACGACCAAAAACACAACTCTTTTTGTTTCATGGTTTATGGTTTTCTTCTCAAATGTCGTTGTATATAAGCAGTAGCTGCTTCTCGAAGTTTTCATCAATAATGTTCCTTGCTTCCTTGACAATACATCCCCGGCGACGCAGAAGAGTCGATCTACTGACGCGCGCGAGAAAACAGTTGGGTTGTGCTTCAGGAAGAGCTGCTGAATCTGAATTCCCCTCTCTCTTTTGTTCTCTCAGCTTCTAAAGTTTGAAGTTAAAGTGACTTCTGTGCCTTCCCTCGTTACGAACCTGCGAGTTTACATCCGATGTGTGCACGATTTTCTTAAGTTCAACCAACGAACCTTTATTGTGTTTGCTGGATGAGTGACATTTCCAGCTGTAGAGTTTGACTGCAGCGTTCAGCGATAAACGTTGCTATCCTGTCATACTGTTTAGTTGTTTTTCGGGGTAGCCATCTGCCTATGTCGGAACAGACGTATACTTAGGTTAGAATTGAAACGAATCTGTTTATATGGTGTTGTTCACATTAGACCTCAAAAATACTGAATCCGTTGCTCGTTATTTGGACTTAAAATTAGCTAGGTTGGAAACTCATTCCTTCCCTAAAAAAGTAACTGAATAGTTTACTGGGCACCGAAAAAGTAACTAGTTTAAGGTAACTCGTTACTAATATCGCGTTACGTACATGTCTGTCTCAAGGTCACCAGAGCTTAGCAAACCATAAGTTAGAAGGCCTTAGAAGGCGCTTGTACTAAGTACTTTTGGAGCAAGCTTTTGCTTTGAACGGCAGTGAGTGCTTCTATGACGAAAAAACTTTCAGCCTTCCCACTTCGATGAAGAAGGAAGAGCCGCGGAGAGTGTAGCTTCTGTTCTCGGGGGTGGCTTTTCAGGCAAGCCATCTGCTCTTCTTTCGCAAGGGAATCTGAAGCGCTCAACGCGGTGGAACTTTAGGCGATAGCGACCTCGCGGCGGTTGCGGAACCATTTGCGCTGCTGCGCACATCGCCGCTCGTTCCATTCCCGCTCTTCTTCCTCCGAAGAAATGTTGCCGCCAACTATGAGCGACGGCAGCAACCAGTTGTCTGGTTGCCAAAGCTGGAAAGGTTGCCGCGATCTCTTATCGACGGCGGCAAGCAAACAACCGGCAAACACAACGCTACACAACACCCTGGATAGCTGCCGCCATCTATGAGTGACGGCGGCCAACAGAGTGTTGTGTCGACCACGGGTGTCGACATTTGTTTGGTACCGGACACGATCCTGGGGGAGCTAGCTCATAATAGCTCCGCTTAAAAAAAATCGGAGCGGGTCGTTCATTCGTGGAACGTGTCGTTTATATCGCAACTAAAGCAAGCGATGTCGTCCCAGCCACACTCTCAACAAAAGGATAGTCGTAGGGTACGACCTTTGGGGTAGTAAGAAGCCGTCACAGATATCGCTACCCCCACTTAGTTATACTAACGACCCCATGGGTAGTTACACGGCACGCAATCAACAGGTGCTCACGGCGAGCACCCCCAAAAGAAACATGGCGGCTGGCAAGCGACAGTGGAGCAATACGAGTAAGGCCTAGCGAGCTGGACTGCTTTTTGCTAAAATACGATTCTCAAGTGCGTACGCCCGTTCGCTGCCTTCCGTGCGTGCTAAATCACTCCAAAACGCGCCTCGAAGCACCGGCACCGCACCTATTACGGGTAGGGGCGACGGTGTGTAGGAGGGGAGGGGGGGCATTCGCGGGGGTTTGTCTGCGACTGCTTTCGCGCGACCGGCTGCATTTACTTCGCGGCCAGAAAACATTCAAAGAAGGAATCGTATAGCGATAAATGGAATGATGTCTTTATTGAACAAAGCATCTGCTTGCTGTGCTTGCCGCAAGTGATCCGGCGTTTTCGGCTGACAACGGCGAGGCGAAGCATCACCGATTCAAGCGGCGTAGGTTCCGATCGTTCAACGCTCCTGCTCACCGGTTAGCATTCGTTATCCACTTTCAAGTCTCTGGTAATCCTCACCGCGTCTGTGCACGCACTTGGCGCTATTCACCGCACGGAACAACCATTCAACTGGCTATGGGACTGATCCCACTGGGACGAGAGGCCGAGAACCGAACCCTCCGTAGGCTGCTCCGTGGAGCCATGGAACGCCTCCATATTTTCCACTCAAATAAGTAGACACATAAACGCGCGACTCCTTGAATTGGTTGGCGACACGCGCCACCTAACGGACAGCGCTTAAACTAAAAAAAGAAGAAACCAACTGTTTTTTTTGAGCGCCTCGCCAGATATCCACGTATGTACACAAACCACACCACGCTTCACACATGCGCGACATACAGACACCATAGCATTTCATACATGGACGCGTTCACAAACAGCACAGGGTACAACATGAGATATGGACACTCTGCATTTCTATACACACTACTAGTCGACACCACCAGCTTATATACTGCTGTATTTTCTGTGACCGATTAGGATGGTGACCACTGTCATATTTTGCATAAATACGAAAAGACTGTGCAAGATTTACCCGTATATAATATTTTCCTCTACTGCCCTCAGGAAAGGGCTCGTATCTCTAATGTAATCAATTGCAAAAGTGAACTGCAGGTTATAAATAAAGTTGAATAGTCGCTACACGTCACGTTTTGATCAGTTTCGTTTTCTCGCTAGCCTACACTTCAAGTATACAGAAGCCTGTTTTATTAATTGTATTAATTATCGAAACCAATTTCTGCAATCACAGCTTTCTGAACACGCTGATGCATTTTCTTTTCTCTTTTTACATATCCGAATGACTTCAGCGGCGGTTGAGTAAAAGTTGAGCACACTGAGCACGCGCACGTGATTCTAGCGAAGCCCGTCCGCCGGTCCTCCCCGAAGCGTTGTTTCAGTTTTCTTCTTTTCGCTACAATTGTTTCTGCTCAAGCTTCCAACCTTCCAACCACGTCGGACGGTCTGTCGCCGGGGCTGGCCGGGGCGCGGTTGGTTAGCGCTCGCGCCGCTGCGTGTGCCGTCTCGTTGTGGTTGTCATTGCGTTCCGACGCGTCGCCCGCGTGCGCCGGGAACCACTTGATTCTCACTTTTCTGTCTTGCAGTTTGACCGCTCGCAATACTGGCTCGGTCTCCCGGCAGATTTGGCCTTTGGTGAACTTTCGCACCGCCTGTCTCGAGTCACTCAGCACCGTGTGGCAGTCTGCGTCGGCGATGGCCAGGGCGATGGCCACCTCCTCCGCTTGTTCCGCTCCAGCGCTTCTCACGCTCGCTGCCGTCCTCGTGGTGCCGGTCGACGCCTCGATGACAACCGCTGCGAAGGCGTTCCGTTGACATTCGGCCGCGTCCACGTACCGCGCGTGCTCGTCGATGGCATGCAGGTCGATGAGAGCCTTCGCCCTCGCTTTTTGTTTGAAGCATTTTTTTATCGAGTTGCTCGATGAAATGTGCCAAATGAGCCAGTGAAGGCGAGTCATATATCCCGAGACAGAGAAATACTGAAATACACGGACATGATCCCATATATCTGTGTACGTTCGTCCTGTCCAGCCTCAGTCGTGGTGTCCAATACTTCATACTTCACTGCACTTGAAAGCAAAAAAATTGGGTATGACAGGCGTGCAAGTTCGGCGGAACCGAGGAGGCCATTTGCAACTGATCTGCACGCAGAACTGACCGATCACACCTTTAATGAGAGCACGCTCTTTACTGAACCGCACAATAAAAGACGACAAGAGTATCTCGTCCGGAGAACATTGAAGTCAACTCACGCCTGTGCGTAGCTTCCTGTGCATTTCTATAGATTTGGTTAAATTTCTCGAGCACGACGCCAGCGGCCAGCTGTTTACTGCTGTACATGGTAAAACCCGCGACGGAAGCAAAAAGGACAACCGCGATACTTTTTATCTGCCTCGGGTTTTAGTAGGTGCCTACCAATGTTGCCTGTACTCTTTGGCAATGTTTGTTTTCTGCCAGTTTAGGCGAACTGAGCCACACGCCTGTTTCGACCGGTTCAAATTTGAATAAATGGTAACCGACGCACAAAGAAAACAAGTTTCAAGTACTTTTTGAGATTTTTGAAGTGGCTTTTACTATTGAACAACGGCATGCACTTGAATGTTCAATTCAAGAGTTTATAAAACGTGACTACCCCATGCTTGTCACCTGCCAACAGGGTGGTAACGCTCAATGGCTCGAGCCCAGTGGGTCGTTAAGTAAGCCTGTGGGGTCGTTACAGCCGTCAAAACGCATGATGACGAGGGGGGTGCTCACTTTTTCAGAGTGCAGGATTGCTCTGGCACATTTGATTTTTTCATCGGCGTTTGAACACTTGACAAATAAGAATTCGATCTCCCAACACCCGATATAATGATCGCAGCACATCATAAAACTTGCTGGGAATGAAGTGGCACTGGAATTGCTCGGTTTCTACGCGGGCTGTGAAACTTATCATCTAGGGCCTACGAGGTGATATCAATTCGGTAGCGCATAATAAGTGGCTCTTGATACAGTATCACTGTGCTGGAGGTGACTGACAGCTTGATTGTCTTACTGGCTTATGCTCCTTCGAGAATTAAACTGGCGCGCCCTCGGTGAAAGAACCAAAACTGAATGGCTGTAGAAAGACAAGGTGTCGTTTCTGGCGCCGCGAGATTCGGCAAAGCGGGTGTTGTAATCATGCGCGACTAACATGTAGGCTTTAACCAGCCTGTCGACCCGAACCGAAACAGAAAACTGGAGCAAACTGCTATTTTAACTAAACCTGAACAGAACTGTAACCCAAATCAAACGTTTGATGTTGAACCCTAACCGGAAGGTAACCGTAATTTCATGTGGCGGTTACCAGCTTATTTGAAGCGGTGTGGCGCGATTAAATGTGAACCACACCTCCTTGCTGGTGGTGGCGCCAAACCAAATATATATTCGCGACATTGGCGTCAGTGACTCAGTTTTGATTAAACAAACGCCAGCGACTACATTGAGACAGCTAAAAAATAACGAAACAACGGTATATTTAATGTCTATGGGCAGCACTAATTGGCGTCAGTGAGGAGGCGTACCCTTCTATATTTTGTTTCACCTTAGCATAAACCGCAAAGGACTCTACGAGCCATCGGAGTCAATGCATAGCTTGAGTGTCACGTGTCCTTCCAGTTGGGCAGAGCGACGCGGAGAGCGCGAAGTCACAAGACAAGCATAAACTGCGAGTTGGTTTCTGTAGGTCGTGGCGTTCATCGCAGTGAAATGGAATATACCTGCCTATGACAAAGACAAAAGAGCTATTCTTGTTGCTAAGCAGTATTCCCCACGGAAGGAGAAAGCGAACATAAAGATCAAAATAAAAAATGGAAGACGTTTACAACACCCTGTGACGCCGAATTAGAGCGCAGCTCTTTCAGGAGGGAGGAGGGAAGGGTACTGGAGGCAAGGGTATATCCCTCCTCCGTCCTCCTCACCTCCTCATCTACCCTGATATTCCTCCTCCCTAACCCCTCCTCTCCTTCCTCCTCGTTTTTGTCCTCCCTCCTTTTTCACCTCCTCCTCCCCTCATCCCTCAAGCTGCTCCCCTCCCTTCCTCTCCTCGTCCTCCCTCCTCTCCTGCTCCTCATCCCTCCTCCTTCCCTCTTCCCCATCTTTCTTTCCCCTTCTCCTCCCCCTCCTCCTCCTTCCTCCACCCTCCCCCTTCTTCCCTCCCCCTCGTCCTCCTCCCCCTCCCCTCCTCTCCCTCCTCTCCTCCCCCTCCCCTAGTGAGAAACACCATTTGGCGCCTATATAAAAGTAATCGGGTTCATACCGGTAACAGTTTAGCCATACCGGTCACCAGTTTGTCAAAGGGTCGCTCGTATGGCTCAAAGGGGTCCCCGTATGAGCCATAACGGTCACCTATTTGGGCAAACAGGTCACTGCTTTGGCAAACGGGTCACTCGTCTGGGCAAATGGGCCACTCGTTTGGGCAAAGTTGTCGCACGTTTGCTCAAACCGGTGACCATGTTGCACAAGCGGGTGACCGGTGACCGTCAAACTGTACCGGTTTAATCAAACGGCTCTCCGGAGCCCGTTTGATACTGAACGTACAGATCGGCGGCATGGGTACGCCTGTTTCAGCTGTGGCAGCCTATGTTTCCGGAAAGCCGGGAGCGCCGGTTCATCGATTTCAAATCGTCCGCGTAATGCAAGTAATTATATTTATATTTTAATTGCGCTGATGTTCGCTTTAACTGCAACTGCAATAAGCATTTTTTTTTTACGTAAACGCGCGACGTTGGCGAGCCGATATTTTTGACAGAACTTTAAAACTTCGGCGTTTTTGTTGGCTCAATTTACTTATTCAGCTCGAATCTCTCTCGCAGAAGACGCAACCGCGTGAAAGAATATACTTCTAGACTCCGTTTCACCTCAATTCAAGACGCAGCGAAGGTAGCGCCCGAACACGTGGCTGCAAGAACATCGAGCATTGCGAGAGCACGCCCGCCATTGCAGCAGTCAAACTACGAGCTCGCGCTGAGTGCTTTCTTCGCTCGGGCGCAACCCGAGCGGCCGGCGCCACTTCCTGCGTTCGAGCGTGCTCAAATGCGCGCAATTCGCCTGCTTTCCGAAGCTGTGCAAAACGTCGTGCTGAATGCCTGAGGAGAGGGCGCGGGGTGTCCGGTGTCCTGCGCTGCGCCTTGACCTCCTTGACGCGCCCCTCCTCCTTTCTGGTCCCCTGTCACGTGACCCGAGGGAGAAGAGGGCGCCAGCGCGCGCGAGCTACACGCTGATAAGGATCGCCTGCGAGATCCGGTAGCGCGCCCGCTGGTAGCCGCTTTTTCTTTGTCTGCTTGTTGTGCGTTGCAGTTCGAACTTCGTCCGTCCTACCTGCTTCGATCTGTCGCCTTACCCTGCGGTCTTATTTGGATGTCTCGACAACGTATTGGATGTGCACCAAAGCTATCAGTGTTCGAAAAGTCCTACGCGTATATCGGCAACAAGCGATTCTTCAAAGAAGTCAGGAATTCTTGCGGTTTGGTTGGGTTCGGCAAATGACAGCTTGTGCGCCGCATCGTGTTGAAACTTCAAGGAGCCTTCCTTCTCGTTTTTGTGTTTGTGTGGTTGTCCTGCTTTGACCGTGTCGACATATATCTCGGATTACATCTTTCAAGTCCGCTATTATTATGGTAAGTGCACTGCAACCTACTTGTTGGCAACGATTGACCGTTCTTCTACGCGTACTCTTCCAGATTATCTATAGAATTATGCAGCGTCAATTCTCGCGGCAGCCGGGAGAATAATTTCGCCGAAAGTCTACCATTATAGTCTAGAATTACCTCGGTTCTTGTTTGCTTTGCAATCTTCTCAGTTGTATAAAAGCTTAGAGTGCCTCTTCACATTTCACAGACCGCTTGCACGTTTGTACTTGTTTACGGAATAGGTTGTAATAAACTTCTAGGAGAATTGAAAACAATATTTTGTGTCTGTTTTCCTGCCCATTTTCAAACACCTGCGCGAGCACATTTTTTCTACGTGTTTCCTGCATGTTATAAATAGGTTTATGAGTTTCGGGACGTCTTAAATAAGTTTAAGGTAACCAACCTTCCAGACGATACCCATTTAGGGCTAGCGAATAATTTGCCTATCCGAATGGCGCGTTCAAATGTGTGGTCACGTGCCAGGTCGAACGGTCACCGATATCAAACGAGGACCCGTATCAAATGGGCACCCGTATCAAATGGGCACCGTATCAAACGGGTACCCGTATCCCATAATCACGTTTGATCCAAACGGATCGACAAGTTTGCCACCCGTTTGATTCAAACGGGTCGACCAGTTTGCCACCCGTTTGAATTTCAAATGTTTTTTTTTCAGTAGGGTGGACCTTTACCCCGCGCGATGCATTATAGGACATTTCCGCGCGGTGCATTATGGGTCATTTCCCATAATGCACTGCGCGGTTACGCCGACGTCGACGGCGACGCCAATGGTGACAGCGACGCCGCTCAAGCTAGAAACGGGCGTCTAAGAGCTGCGCTCTAAAACAAAAAGTTGAGTGCTGTCGGCGCTTTTGTTCCGCTGTGGCAAGATCTGGAGGCGCCAACAGGCGAAGCCGTGTCGACCGCGACACTGCGGCGCCGGTTGCCAGTAGCCCAGTGCCCTGGACGGTGCTTTAAGAACTTTTTAGTGTGTTTGTGCGTTTTCTAGAAACAGCAAGTGGAACGTTGTATTTCTATTTTTTAATCGTTTTTCGATTGGCTTAGTTGTCTTTCTCCTCTTCAACTCAGTCGTTCGGGCGTGCGATGTGGGTAGTTGGCCGTTTTGATCTGAATGAGCATCTCAAAGGCGTGCGTTCGTGTGTCAGTACTGCGTCAGCCCATGAATACCTCAGGATAGCAGTCCTACTCCACTGGCTTAAGTTCTCATCTAGTCTGGGTAATACTTGTCACTGTGCGTGCTGGCTGATTGGCTTCAGATGTGAGTACTGTACTTTCGTAGTTCCCAAGCACCTGAATAACGACATAATTCTCAAAAACGGTGTTTGCGTTAAAAACTAATGATAACAAAACGAAATTATTCATATCTTTGTTTTGCTGTCCTCGCCTCCCCAGCATGGCTTCTGATGACCTATTTTGTCTTTAAACAGAAATGACGCCATGTTGAATTCGACTTTTTTGTTAACGACGAGGATGTGGATATTTTCTTAGAACCGGTGTGAACTGGTTCACGCTTGATTGAACCGGTAACCGAACCGGTACTAAAAGGCATTACTGAAGCTGCAGAACCGAACCAGGACAAAATGCAAACCTACTGAACCAGATCCTGAGCCGAACCAGAATCTGACCGGGTTCGACTCCCTGCTTTTAAGTTGTAACCCAGCCGATCATCTAGTCCTTGCGTGGAACAGAAATGAAGCATTGCATTGAATATGTCAAAAAATTGCAAGAGTCGTACAGCAAAAGCCAAAGTTTGCGTTCTAAAGAAGGTTCCATTATATGGTGCTACAGTCACGTGTGCTGGCGCTGTGTAGCAAGTGCACTTTGTCAGTGCTCTTCTGTTCTTGCCGCCGTAATTTCGGGCAGTTATATGCGCCGTCGCCTCTAACAGCACGCTTGCTGTGCTGTAGTGCAAGTACTCGAAGCAGACAGCAAGATAGCTTCTTGCGCCAAGCACGAACTAGACATTTTTAAGTCCTTATCACACAGACAACACGCTAACCATGTATGTGCTTGGGTTATACGGTGTGTTTGCGAAGAAAATCGGTTGTCGTCGATCCACTTTGATATAAAAATCCGAATGCTTCTTAAATATGTGTGGGCCCCATTTTCAATGAGTTGTTCAGTGTTGGCCCCATCATCAATTGGGAACTTTCCATTTAGAACAAGGTTTTAATTACCTATATTGAAACTGGGTTCTAGTGAGCAGTAAACTGTCCAAACAATACCAACACGAAAAAAAACTTACGATGGTCTTTATGACAATGAGATGAGGAGGCCTCATTCCATAGAACCCGGGACACAGTATGTGTAGCGACGCAATCGGGTAAAAAGTTTATTAATCATAACAAAAACTAATGAGCGTCCTTGGTGATCGCATCTTATAAATGATATGCAAGAGTCAATACCTCTTGCACCGGGAAGAAATTTGATTCATTTTAACTAGCTCGTTTATTGATAAACTAAGGGTTTCTTCACATTTTTAGCACTTTATCGTTCGAGATGAGCTTGGTTCCAATGTCGTATCAACATGTTCAATTTTGAAAGTTTCAGGAGCTAGGACACGCAACGTGATGCAAAACCTATTTTTGCGATCGAGTCAAATCTGGATAACAACAAAAGCAATATAACTTCCTGCTCCTAAATTCACCATACTGAGTCAAGTACAAACTGCTATCCCGAGTATCATCATAGGATTTGAAGGCAAACCCACCCACTTTGAAAATCGCCTTAAAATAATCTATCAGATATACTTCAAACACACCGTTATTGCATGAAGATTGCTAGGAAGATTGCATAGTTTGAAGTCGTAGAGGAATTTAGAAATTCAATTCTTCATTTCGCTTCCATGTTTTATTAGTAGCAAGGTATGATTGTGGTTTATTGAATATATAAAAAAGAAACAGTGAAATAGTTAACAGAACTGGAATTAAAGCTTGAATCTTGTCAGCTGTTATTGAAATATCAATGTTATTGAAATATCTTGAATAGCACGCTGTAAAACTTTGCTTGCGGAACCTTGCCAAAATTTTCAAAAGGAGAATAAAACAATAAACAAACTATACATTTTAACATGTTATAATATGTTGCCGTTGATTAAGCGTAATAAGATGTAATTTGTGTCTGTCGCCAAAGAGCAGTGCAGTAGTCCTAGTGTAGAGTCATTATGCAGTAATCTAATAGAAAACAAAATTTGCCAAGCTTGCCATTTCCTTTCTTAGGTTTAAAGAACGCTCCCACAATATACAGTTCCCTTTTATTAAAATAAAATTTCGACTCCAAACCCCTGCCTTAATTGGAACTAAAGCACGCTCATACACATTGAGTATTTACTCAAAAGTTAACTTACCTGAAATGCCATAGTAATGACAAGCATAATGAAAAGGCTCGAAGAATGCAGCATGTTTTTTACATGAAACCTAGCATACGACGATAAAATAAAGATATATATAATGTATATATACACAATTATCTTCAAATAGTATTTTTACAGTTCCGCTGGATAAAGGCACCGTTCGAAATAGCAATCGATTCCCCGACCACAGTGAATATTTATACCCTCTAATTCCTCTCGAGTCTGCTTTTATTTCCAGTTGTATTTTTTATTTCTTCTTTTTTAAATCCTCTATAAAGTTTTGTTTTTCATTCGGACACCTGCTGAACGCAAAGTTTATCTCAAAACCTTAAGGTGAAACGACGAATGTCAGCACACACCCACACACATACACACACGAAACACTCTCCGAACTGTGAATTACGAACGGATATTTGGGAAGCTAAACCACAAAGTAGAGCCGTTAAATGCGCTAAAGGTTGCTAAATTTCTCCCTAATGCATTAAGTATGGTGACTGGAAGGCTAGTCCCACTGCTGTATATATCGCGTCCTAAAAAGTGGTTCCTCGATTTCCGTACAATGACGTTAAATGAGTGTCCCGTTGCAACGGGCCATGATTTTGAGGGCGTCACTGCTGCAGTGGTGGATGTTGCAGACGCCTGTTCTTAGGCAGTAAATGCCCTCCGGCATTACGTTTTAGGGAAACTTTGGCAGTCACGTGTTGGGACGCCGCGACGAAAGCGACACTTTTATTATGTTCTACCTGAAGACTAACCATCAGGATCAGACATGTGAGATGACGCGCTGTTTCCTGTGATGTCATTTGTTGCCACTTGGGGACAACTTTTGATATTTGAACAGGATGTCCAGGACGCTAAACACACCAGTCGAGAAGGGGTTCAAGACTCCAACTAGCCCCCATGTACTCCCCGATCGCGATTAGTAATTTCCTCACGAAGGAAATCTATGACGGAGCTAGGATGACGTGCTGTCATTCTTAGTGCGCACGTGCACAGGTATTATGACACCACGAACGACACTCTGGTGACTACAATCCAAATTGTTCTGCACCATCCTCTTGGGGTCTCAAAGAACAAGAATTAGACACCGTGACGTGCATCGCAATCTGTCATGCCAAGCTCAAGTAGAGGTTTTGAGCATTTATAGACTGTAGATATAAGACGCCACCTGATGACGCTGTAATTGAGTGGAAGAAATTCATAAAATAAGTCATGCACTATGTTGTGATACATCAGCCCTTATTAATTGGCACAGATGTCAGGTAAGATAATCACTATTTCTGAATCTGAAGCGTGTCGTCTGCTATATTCGTATCCTCTACGTGACACCAGAGCGCCCACGCGGTAATACACCGAAACATCTCGTCGGCAAAAGTGTAGCGTCACATGACGTTTTTCGGCCTCTCAATCTCGCCAGACGCCATGGTAATAAGCTCTCTCCCTGTGTGTTTCACTGTACAACACTAACGCGAACGACACAAGTGCGCCGACATTAGAGCGCCGCCAGTAGAGCGCCACGACGTTAGCGCGCGCGACACTGGAGCGCAGAGACGTTAGAGCGCACGACTGGAGAGCGCAGCGACATTAGCCGCGTGTCATTAGAGCGCCCGTCACGATAGCGCTCAACCAGTCCAGCGGGAGTGGCCCGACCCAACCGACCACTTGTTCGGACATCGCGTGCTTTATTTGAAATAGGCGGAGATTTATGCCTTGGAATTCAGCAAAGACATTACGAATGAGCCAACGAAATTTTTGCGTGTGACAAAGCAGCAAGTGTTACAAAAAGCTGACAGCAGAACAAAAAAAAAAGAATAAACGTAGCATTTATTTTTGCAGTAAAAAAACATCGCAGCTGACCTGGCTTATTTATTTCTTTATTTTAATTGATAAAGTTTAACACCAACCTGACTAATTTCCGTTTTTATTTTTTTTTGAACGTTCAAAAGGGAAGAAGCAACATGTTTCATGCATAACCGTATTCTGGGGTTTTCAAGATCAATTTCGGGAAAAGAGCTCTCGTGCTAAGTGTCATACGCCAACCATTCATATTGACACAAATGACACATGTACTAAACGGTTAATCCTGGAACCTGTGCTGACAACGAAAATGAAATATGCGTTGAGGTCAGCGTAGTAGAGGGATAGAGCGCTTTGGCGAGACCGATAGCATTCGGTGTGGCAGGTACCATTTCCTATGCGCTTCTCGGAATCTGGCCGTTATAGATCTTGACGCATTGGTTCTGTCTCTGGAGACGTTTTTGTCAGAAAAATACTGATCTACGAATCCTTCAATCAATCCTTTAAATTTACTACCTGTGGCACTATCCTTGTGTAAAAGTTCAGTCTCCATTCATGTCTAAAACTTTTCAGTTCGAACTTGAATTTCTGTTTGTGCTGCAATTTCTTCTTTGATATTCATATATTTCTGAAATCTTTGGTATCCGTATATTTCTAATTGAAAGCACTCTCATTCGGTCCTAGACGTTTGGTCTACTTTCTGAGAACAAAGGTAGAAAAGCTACGGTTCTACACAATGCAAAGAACGGACAGAGAGATAGACAAGTCTTTTTTCTTTGTAGGCTCTTTTCTGGGACGTGCGGAAAAAGCATTATCTTCAGATAGTGTTCTATCAACAACAGAAGGTGACGTCGTCACCGTACCCGATGCGGCAACGAATAAGGATTTTGGAAAAAAATGCTCAAATATATTTCACAGATTTGCAGGTGAGGTTAAAATTGCGCTCATCTTTGCTTCGATGAGTTTTTTTGCTGACAGTTTTTCAGGGGTGAGCTTTCTTCATTAGGGTCATGGACGTTGCAGTGCAATTTAAAATTATGAGAGGGACGTTTAGATAGCCACCAGATAGAACGAAACCCAAATGCCTGTGAAGAATAGACCAAATATAGCAAAAAGTAAACTATTTCTAGTATACCCAAGAGGCGCACCGCAGCAGCGTGAAGAAATCTTAAAGTCGCTGCTCCACCCAACTGGAGACATTCCAGCTACATATATGCGCCCCCACTCCCTTGCCCCCTCTTCTCTCCGATGTCAGTAAACGACTGGTTAGAAGAAGTCGTACCCGTTTTATTTTTATTATTTATTAAAGGCATATTTAATAAATCAAAATCGCCAATGCTTCGATTTGATGAGTCGCACAATTTTGTGGTGTCCGTGGAGCTGCGGGTACATCCCACATTTTGTGGTATTCGCTCAACTGGTCGTGCGCTCTAGTGTCGCACGCTCAATTGGTTGTGCGCTCTCGTGTCGCGTGCCCAACTGGGCATGCGCTCTCGTGACGTGCGTTCTAGTGTCAAGCGCGCTATACTGTCGCGGCGCCCTCATTTCGCGCGCTCTAACGTTGGCGCTCTAGTGCCCCGCGCTCTAAAGGCGCTCTCCCGTGTTTCTATGCGCGTGAATGCCGTGTTTCCCATTTCGCTCGATTTCTCTTTCGCCGTTATCTACTGCGCTGAAATTTAGTGATGAAGCAGACAAATAAACATCTGCTAGCACTGCACTTATGCACATACCAATTTTTATTTGGAATCAAGACGAGTGAGCGATAAAGAAGTTGATCCATTCAAGAAGTTGATCCATTCAAGAAGTTGATCCATTCAAGGCCAAAATGCCCCAGTACATACGGGCGAGACGACTTTGAAAACAAGAAAAACGTTTTAAGCGTGGGTTTGTACCGCCCAAATACGACCCCAGTCGTACCTGCAGACTTCTGTCGAGGTTGGAGCCGATCGCAATACTTCTGCACTTCGCGAACAGGGAACACGTCGCTAACAACTAATCGTCCACATGGAAAGACACGGGGGGAGTGGAGGAAGCTTCACTCTAAAAAAGGGTTTCACCTTACACCCTTTTGTTCCATATAATACACCACAAACCTTAAGTTCGACGTACAGCGCCCTATAGTCGAACAGACGGCCCCAAATTTTACGAGGGGCTTGATACCGGTGCGAAATAACTTTTAAATAGCTAAAGTGCGTATCAAAGGCCACAGAAAGAAGACACTGAGGTTTTGCAATGAAACCAGGAAAACACCGTTTTTTTTTGTAGTCAGTAACGCGTACATTGGCTACTTTAGTAAGTTGTACCACATGGCTATCAAACCTCTTGTGAAAGTTAATACCGTTAGATCGACGTGAGTGCGATGTACGTCGTAACTGAAGTTTTGGGGTGTATTATATGGAACAAAGGTGTAAGAATACACCCTCGTTCTGATAGAGTGTTTATCAACTTGGGGGATTACTGGCTTACCAAAACGATAAGGCCTTTGGTAGTGAAGTTTACATCACCTAAGCGCCAAGAGTTACCCCGAAGTGCCAACAAATGACAAGTTACGCGGAAGCTATGTGTTAGGCCGTTGGATGTTATTGCACTGGCAGTTGGTACTAGACATTTCTGCAAACCGCAAGAACAAGCGAGACTGTCATAGTCGTCGCAGCAAATGTCGTAGTCGTTGAAGCGAGTATCGGAGTCGTCGTGCGTTCTCGACTCCTGGCTGATGAAACTTCCGTGAACAGTAAAGCTGGAGAGCGAGCTGCTGTATGTGCTCACTGTGCTCCAGAATTGTGGAGAACAACGAGCAAATAACACTTGCTAGCAAGCTCCATACCACGTCAAACTCGGCGGCGTGTATTTCTGAACACCTCTGATTAGATAGATTTTTTTTTCCGAGCAATAATAATTCATACAAATAGCCGAAAAGACAAGACGGTGTGGTGCAGTGGTTCGAATATCTGACTGGATATTCAGAAACCCAGATTCGAATCCCGGTGACGCCAAATATTTTGTCTTTCACCGTCTCCGTATACTTTTTTTCGATTCCATCAAGTAATCAAGTACGGTTTACTTATCTGAAAATTTTCAGAACTATCTCTTTGGAAGCCGCATCAGCTGATGAAAGTGCCCTTGATATAAGTTCTTATCAATATAATATGCATAAACATATTAACAAACCTGGTAACAGAATTGCTAGTTCAGAGGCTAATATACTATATTACCCTGATGGAGCAATTACTGCATAACTTTAGTATATATATAGAACATATGCATGCCACCTACTTCTTTAGCTTAACACTGAGGCATACACGGATGCAAAATTGTGCAGAGGTATCTGTGGCGTTTTGGGTGATTCCACACTCGACTCGGAATTCAAAAGGGTTTGGAACTGTTTGTAAGAGCACTGAATTTTTATTTAATTAAGACAATACCGAAGACAAAGAGTAGTCTTTGTAGTTTGGTGCCATTCATTCGTGAAGTCTCCCTGTGCACTCTTGCCGTATCGTCCCCGTACAGTCTCCTCCGGTGGTCCTGCAAATACTCTTCTATACCCTCATGGGAAGGGTTACCTCGCGTTGACTTGAAGTGATGAAACCGCCAGGCAATACTGCAGCCAGATGAGAAAGCAGTATTCGCTGTGCGATTGTGAGTTGAGCCACGCTATGGAATGGATACTGCGCGGAACTGATGAAACCGTGAGGCAATATCCGCCGACGACGGGGCATCTTAGCCAGGTAACGTAATCCGAAGATCTCAGGAGCCGTTCGATTCGAGCGGAGAAATGTTGTCTCAGGTGCGTACGTGACCACATATATAAGAAATACTTCAAAGTTCTACAAAAAGGTAAGGATTGCTTTATTCTAGTTGAGAGCAAGCAATAAACAACAGCAATTCAAGGCCGGTAAAAGCCTGTGACAAAGCAGTGGCCTTATCATAGTTTCGCTTTGGGATCGGCTGCTTTCTGTTGACCCCCCCCCCCCCCTTGCTGATGACATGGCACTTGCCGGGAAGCGTATTTAGAAAAGCTTGTCGAGTAAGTCAGTAGGCCGATTTCGACACTTTGGTTTGCACATTTTGGTGGGCCTAACGTCGTAAGGCTTAGGGGGTTAGATAGTAAAGCTGGAAGGGGGCCAGGTTTAGGCGATTGCGCCTCAGTGGCTCAGGCGACAGCATTTAGGTGGCTCTTGGGTTTGTTTATGAATATTGGGTAAGCAAACATGGGAGTCGGCTAAAGGATGTGCATGAATCGCATGACTCAATGGAGGGCGTCTTGAGGCTCGCCCCATTCCTACCATATCCTCCCTCTCTCGATGCATAAACTAGGCAACATGACCCCCTTAAAAACGAGTCCTCCAGCATGCTAAATTCGGCCCGTTGACTCACCTTACCAAGTTTTTTACTAAGACATTTATTTTCCTTTCTGGTTGTACAAAAAAAGAGGAAGCCAGGACAAAAAGCGGCCATTGCGGTTTCAGGAGGTCCTGTCTCCCTTACCACAACCTCCTGACATACGTTGGCGAAAAAGGAAACATCGCAAAACGAAAACGAAAAAAAAAATCTTTTTCTGAACACGCGGTAAGAAAGTCTCGCTAGCATTGTATGTACGTGACGGCAGCGCACTCTCTGCCATTTCGGCGGCAAAGGAACTTTTTTTATTTGTATTTTTTTTGATGGATCCAACGTTATTCTAACGCATAAAATAAAGCTACCCGGCGTGCGTCGTATATCCTACACTTCCTGGATTTCAAAAATACTCAGATCTCTAGAGGCGTGACATGAACTAATGAAACAATAATTGGCTAACCTTTTCGGACTACGCGGAAATGGCTAAGGTTCTTTGGACACCCAACGTCGCTAGGTTGCTTGCCTTTGATTCCTGAGCTAAAGCTCTTCTTTATATGTATCTGTATATCCAACGATATTTCCCCTGGAGTCTGCATAGCAAGAGATATACCTTATTCGTTGTCACATTTTTGGCGTCCCTGCAATAAGGATGGTTTCATAGCATAAGACTAGACATGCGGTGTCTTTATAATTAAATGCAAGGAAAGGTGGAAAGCAAAAATTCGTAAATTATAAGCTGAATTAACAAAGGTGTCACTATACCAGATGCATTTCACCTTAGGTATTATAAGAAACATGGAAGCCACTGTCGCAATTAATATTTTAAGGTATTTATTTTATTTTATATTACGTGCCCAAAAACAACCTCCTCTTTGGTCTCCTCTTTGGTGCAGAAATATATAACTATGAATAGAAAATAAGAAAAACACTCTTGCAGGTTTTAAACACGAAAGCAACAAACACACAATATTTAAAGTTCGGCAACAAGCACTTTCCCTTGGTTCCTGAGCATCTTAACATTACTGTATATATCAAGTTCGGCATTTTCAATATTCATAAGCATCAGATTTTATCCATGACAGAGGAGACGGTTTAGAGATGGTGTGGATGCTGAAAGTACTGCGGGTCCCAGTAAAACGAGGAGGGACATGAATGTTTATATCACGTAAAACCGAAGCACTGTGAAATGCGCTATTTACATTTTTTTACAGAAAAACTAAGTCGCGATCTGCTCTTCTACTGGTCAGTGATATAAACGAGATCTTATTACGCAGAAAAATGCTGTCAAAATAGGAACGTCGTTGAAAGTGGCGATCATAAACAATACGCATTAGTTTGTGTTGCACATTAACGATGATCATTGCTAGAGTTCTTGATAACGAATTCTAAGCCACAGAACCGAACTCAAGCCTAGACCTAACTAGGGCACGAAATAAACACAATTTATGCGTGGCAGACTCAGCCTGAGAATGCACAATTATTTTTCAACCAGGCAGAGATTTCCTGCACTAGATTTAACAAAAAGAACAATCCGACATCACCATTCCCATCACTAGACATTACAGGGGATTCACGGCCCTGTCACTGTACCATTCACACCGTCGATATCGTTGCAGCTCGTGCCCCTTCCCGAGGATGACAGCGCCGGTACCAGCTTGACTAATCAGGACGACAAACCTCGTGACCCAACCAAGCCCCACCCACGCCAGCACGACCGAACTCCAGGATCTACAAATACAAGCGACGCAAGGGACACCGCGGGATTCACGGCCCTGTCACTGTACCATTCACACCGTCGATATCGTTGCAGGTGAGCGCAAAGCTTCCCGTACGCGA
This sequence comes from Ixodes ricinus, assembly GCA_037355805.1. Lineage (NCBI taxonomy): Eukaryota > Metazoa > Arthropoda > Arachnida > Ixodida > Ixodidae > Ixodes > Ixodes ricinus. The sequence goes on from JAZHYW010021758.1 coordinate 53,356, forward strand.
TATTCTTCTCTTCTTGAAGTGGCTGTGAATCCCCAAACAGTGTTTCTGTACTACATTTTTGTTTTGTTCGTTTGTCTGCTGTGATGGGTGTTGACATCGCTACTTTCAGAGCACGTATAGGTTCTTTTATATCTAAGAAGAAAGCGACCTCAGCTGAACATGTTAAGCTACTACGCCTGCCTGTCAGAACCATGTTTGGGTTTGCGAAACTGCTAACGATAGCTACAGTAATGTTCATACTTTTGGCCTCTGCCGGAGATGTTGAGACAAATCCCGGACCTACAAATGCAGAAAAGATTGATAACCTACAACACGCGATCGAAGCATTGATTGCAGCAACCAACAAAAATCAGCAAGAAACCTCCATAAAATTAGATCAAATCAACAGCGGCATCGCTGCTCTCGGAACCCGGGTCTCAAAAGTAGAAGGCCAAGTAAAAGAAATCCCAAAAATTCAGGAAAACTTAAGCACGATTGAAACGACAGTAAACAGTATTAAGTGCGACTCGATATCTTTTCGTGATCACCTGACTGAAATGAACACAGTCGTTGACGACTTAGAAAACCGAATGAGGCGAAACAATTTAATATTCAAAGGCTTACCTGAACTGGAAAACGAGACGTGGAATGACGCCAAAGTCATCATTACTGGCTTTGCACAAGAAATGCTCGGAATCGGTTTGGGAGAAATTGAAAGGGCCCATCGGTTGGGACGAAAACGATCGGGAACAAATCGACCGATCATTGTAAAATTTCTTAGCTTTCGAGATCGAGAAGAAGTTCTCCGCAATGCTTTCAAGCTTAAAAATGTAACGCCCCCAATTCGAATCTCTGAAGATTTTTCTGATAAGGTGCGCTCTGCGAGGCAGAAGTTGTAGGAATTCGCAGAACAGTTTAGAGAAAGCGGAACGAAATACAAAATTACTTATAACAAACTACACGTTGGTACACAGTCATTCATCTATGACTCGGCGAGTGATTCTGTTGTTTCCCTTCGCACGCGCCGGGATGTCACTGCGCGGAATGACTGACAAAGTGTAAATCGCAAGTCCACAAATCGCACTGTTCCTGCTAATCTTTCTTTTATTGTTGCTAACTTTCGAAGTATCTTATCTAAACAAGACGAACTTGAAAACATCACGTCCAGTAGCGAGCCTGACGTCATTCTTGGCACGGAAACCTGGTTAACACCTGATATAACAAATGACGAACTCATCTTAAATCGATCATATGCTATTTTTCGGAAAGACAGAACCCTCGCCAGGGGCAGTGGTGTTATCATTGCGGTCAAAAGAGCTGTATCATGCTTCCAAATAGAATGTTTATCTGACCTTGAAGTGCTGTGGATTCGCGTCAAGTTGGATTACCGCAGTGTCTTAATCGGTGTCTGTTACCGCCCGCCTCATGTCAATCGAACTGAATTCAATATATCATTATATCATGTCATTGGAACTGTAACCAAAAATTTTCACAGTGATCACTGTTTCCTTGCTGGCGATTTTAACTATCCTGAAATAAACTGGTCTACATTACTGCCCTTTCCCAACTATGCAAATTCTCGTCAGTGTACAGAGTTCCTTTCGATAATCAGTGTGTTTGGACTTCACCAGATGATAACCACAGCAACCCGTAATGATGCTATATTAGATTTATTTCTTACCACTAATCCAGAATGTGTAACGTCTATCAGTACTATGGAAAGTATAAGTGACCACGCTCTGATTCATATTCAAACTTCACAAAAGGTTAACCGCTCCGCAAATATTCCAAAGCAAATATTCGTGTTTTCGCGTGCTAATATCGATGGGATGACGGCAGCCATACTAAACTTCGAAAGATATTACATGTCATCTCATGACGAGAGAACCGCAAGTGAAAACTGGCTCCTTATTAAAAACATGTTCATAGAATTACTTCACACTTTTGTGCCCAAAACTGCTGTTCCATCTGACCTTGCATCTCCTTGGTTTACCAACAGTCTAAAACGTATGTTAAACAAAAAGAAAAGACTATTCTTAAAAGCAAAAAGACTGGACGACTTCGCTGCTTGGTCATCATATCGCTTTCATTCAAAGTTGTGTAAATCCGAAGTAAAAAAAGCGAAATTAACATTTTTTTCGTCACCCTACCTAACATTATTTCCACGGACCCCAAGAAGTTTTGGAAAATAGTTAATCCAAAAGAAACTAAGAATAGCCCTTCGTTTGTAAACGACCAGGGGGAGGCACTTAGTGATGACCAGACGGCCAATTCGTTAAATTCATTTTTTCCAGCGTATTTACACGTGAAATATTTCCACTGCCATCTTACTCTCTATCTCATCAGGAAATATGCATGCCTCCAATCTTATTCATCCCGGAAGGAATCCACAAGGCAATTCAAAATCTGTCTTCTAATAGCGCCCCTGGAAATGATGGTATCTCGGCCAAACTACTAAAAATGACACAGCACTCAGCATCAAAAATACTCAGCGCTCTTTTTCAACAAAGTTTAAATTCTGCTGATGTACCAGCTGACTGGCGATTCGCCTGAGTTCAACCCATTTTCAAGTCAGGCAACAAATCAAATCCATCAAACTACAGACCTATCTCACTCACCAGTGTGCCGTGTAAGCTTATGGAACACGTTATTTATTCTAATATTATCTCATACCTGGATCAACGTAACTTTTTTTCCCTAACCAGCACGGTTTTAGAAAGCGCCACTCATGTACTAGTCAACTGTTTGAGTTTGTCACGGATCTTCATTTTAATAGTCATTCCTCACTACAAACAGACGTTATATTTATAGACTTTGCCAAAGCATTCGATACCGTTCCCCACCAACGACTACTCCTAAAACTTTCTCTCCTCCAGATTAACCCTGTAGTAATAAAATGGATAGCTTCGTTCCTAACAAATAGACAACAGTCAGTTTCGGTGAATGGTTCTTCATCTAACTCAGTCCCAGTATCTTCAGGCGTCCCCCAAGGTAGCGTTCTCGGCCCCTTCTTTTTCTCATTTATATTAACGATCTTCCCTCTTCGATTACCTCAACTATCCGCCTATTCGCAGATGATTGTGTTATTTATAGAAAAATCTTAGACCCGACAGACCATCACGTCCTCCAAAATGACCTTGATGCTATATCTTCCTGGTGCTCACAATGGCAGATGACCGTTAACCCCGACAAATGTAAACAAATGACCGTTACTACGAATTCAAACAAATCATACAGCCAATATACATTACTCATGCAGCAACTTGAATGTGTTTCACTATACAAATACTTAGGAGTAAACATCTCTGAAACTCTCTCATGGAAACAACATATCGATAACTTAGTCGCCAACTCATTTAAATCTCTAGGTTTCTTAAGGCGCACCCTACACCTGGCCCCCACTTCAACAAAACTGCTAGCATATAAAACAATTATTCTCCCAAAACTAGAATATGCCAGTATCATATGGCATCCGCATCAAAATTATCTTTCTTCCAAATTAGAATCTGTCCAAAGTAAAGCCGCCCGGTTCATATCAAACGACTTTTCGCCTCAAACTAGTGTCATCAGCTTTAAAAACAAATTTGGGTCTCACTTCATTGTCTACCCGGCGCAATATTTACCGCATATGTTTCTTTCATGACTTGATACTACAGTAACTCGTGCTTTAAAAACACCTATTGTCATTCCGCACATCATATTTCTCCTCGAACCGATAATTCCTGTAAGGTACAGCAATACCAGTCACACACTAATTCCTTCCTGTTTTCACTCATAATATTATCGATTACTGAATGGAATAACTTGCCAGACGAGATGGTTACTAACACAAATCCCGATGAATTTAAAACAATTTGCGAGCGCCTGTGGCATGAATAAGTACACGTACATGCTTATTTGTTGTTTTCATAGTCGCTTTTTGTTTCTCCATATTGAAATTGTTGTTTTATACATAGTTACGTCCAGTTCAAAATTGCAGTTGTGTACGTACGATGTCACTTTCTTTTTGTAAGCTGTGCTGGGCTGATTGCGATTATTGTGTTATACCAATGACTGTGTTTGGAAAATTGTGTGATTATGTTGTTACAAATGCATGCACCACCTACCCCCTCATGTAATGCATCCGCAAAGACGCCCTTGAGGTAAATAAATGACATGAAAAATAAATATAAGAACCATATAGGAAACTTGTCAGTTTTCTTATATGGTTCTTATATCTTCTTATATATCTCATATACTTTTTATATAGTTATTATATGGTTCTTATGTGTTCTTATATACCTTGTATGATTCATATGTGTTTATTGGACACAAGAAAGTTCTCATACAAATGGCTTTTTCACTAGGGAAGCTTGTTTCTAATTTTTTTTTCTTTACACAGATATGGCGTATTTCACGGCATACTTATTTGTCGACTGTGTCCACGCAGTTTCACAGGAATTATGTCAGAATATGTTTTTCTAGATATCTATGAACTTGTAAGCATCATTCGCCTCACGGGATTCATCAGTTCTGTTCCAATATTTCTGCAGCAGTGTATCGCGGAAATCATTAAGGTTGTTCTGCGTAATTTAATGATATACGATTCTAGAATGTTTGCTGCTTGCTGTTTTCTTTCCACACAAAGCAACAGAGTAAGATGGTGAATAACGAACCAGGATATGACTCCTGCCTCAGAGCATAAATGCAAGGATTTGTAATAAACAAGTTGACATTCAGTTATGACTCTAGCCGGCACAATAATCATGTTGACAAATCCATTGAATATTTTGACAGTGTTAAACTCTCTGGTAGATACGCTGTCGTTACTAATGTCGATGTTGCGAAGTCATTCAGCAATTAAGTATTATTTTTCTGTTTTCACTTAAGTACGCCAGGAACTAATCGTAGAATTCTAAAAATTTTCCCGGTTCCAATACTGGTTTCAGAAAAAGTGCCGGAAGCTCGGCACTCTGTCATATGATGGCCCAAGAGAAGCGGTGTTGTGATCACTCGCATCTCGCAGTGACTACGAGCGGTCTAATGCCTCATGGGTGATGTTCCACTGTCACCAAGGTACTATTTGTAATCTGGCAGCAGCACCAGGAAGGCAACTTCTTTGTAAATCTGGTTCTGGTTCTCAGTAAAGCGAGGCAGGCAAGAAAAGTGAAAATTATAAAGGGTCGCGTTCTCATTTCTGGCTAAACAATACCTGTACAGAATATATTACAATTCTCAATCTGCCTAAAAATAGTAAAAGTTTTTCTTCTAGTCTCGTAGTACAATTTGGCGCTGCTGTACGCTTACCGAATATGCTGAGTTCTTCAGCCTTAAATAACGGGACATCCCTCACCTGTGCAATCGTCGCAGCTTCCCCTCGTAGCCGACCATAATGATACCGGGATATGATGACGTGTCCCTCACGAGTACGTCCCTCTTCTACAAACCACAGTCGCCCGTGGGTTTTGGCTACCTGGCGCAAGGGTTTCAGGCCAGCTCTGTTGAAACATATCCTGGCAACGTTTGGCACTTCCGAGAACCCCGTACTATTCCGCTTGTCTCCGCTGAGAAAATAGACTGGCTCCTGTGCGTGCTTGTGCGCGGTCACTTGACGTTTCGTGCAGAGGAATTATGCGCCTTTGGTTCGTGCGGCTGAAGTCTATATTAGGCACTGCAGCACTTCCTTTCCATAGGTGTTTATCAAATTTGTCACCACTCACGTGTAACTAGATTATGTTTGCTCATATGTACACAATATCAGAAGCTTTAGAACAATTCTCAGCATATGTGTAGGAAGCAGGAAATAAAAACAAAGAAAGTTACACCCAATTTCAGGGACAGTGAGCGTATTTCCCGTGGTTGTAATCGAAAATTTGTAAGGAATTGATCGCGCTTGCGCTGTGCTCGGTCGGTGCCACGGGCGCGGCTTGAGACATGCTGTATGCTCACTTTCAGCGGCGAGACAAGTTTAAGTTGCGACACTGAATTTCAAGCTAGCTGTGCTAAATATCCATCAGGGTACCAATTTGTAGTCCAACATAACACCACGCAACTGAGCACACCGAAATTTGACACTTTAAAACGTGCATAGCATGGGCCGCAAATTAGAAACGTTCAAAATCTCGCGGTCGGAAGCCGCCCTCTTGGACATTGAAGATTGTTCTCCATTTCACCCTACCATAACGCAGCGTATTGCCTACGACCACGCGCTTAGCCTTCGAAGGCGGCTGGACAGCACGCGACTGCACTACTGATTCGCGCTTTTACAGCGACGATCATTCAGCCTTCTCTTAGATTCTGTACTCTTGCAAATAGACCCCATGCCCATCCAAATATATACATATGGCTGTCAGCAAAGGGACTGCCCTCATCATAATTTATTCAGCGCTGCGCACAAAATGAGGGCAGTCGCATTCTAACGCGCTCCCTTGCTATCTTCGGACGATATTGTAGATCGGCATGCCACCGAAGAAAGAAGTTTAGTGTGGCAGGTGCTCCAGCCACATTTGGCAACTGCTGCTCCAGCAGTCCGGCGGAGTGACCGAGCGGAACATAACATTCTCGTTCTGCTCCTCAGGAAAAACGAAGAAACAGGGCCAGACGATCGACACTACGGCTGCAACATCACCACAGCCGTACGACAGACCGCACGACCGGGCGACAGGCGGCTGATAACCGGCAACGCCTACCAGACAGCGCGGGACATCGCCCATATAAGAAAACAGCGGACTGGGAACCAGCGCAGTCCGGCGGAGTGACCGAGCGGAACATGACATTCTCGTTCTGCTCCTCAGGTTGGTGCATTTCTTTTTTTTTCCTCGCACCAACACTCCACTGGACTGCGCTCTCCCGTACTGAGTTATGTCTGACATCGAAGAAAATGTTTGCTTAGCATGTATGAAAGAAGTTACGGGTGATAATTCAATGTTAAAATGCAACAAAATGTAACAACGTGTACCATATTGGGAAGTGCTCGGGTGTCACCAAAAAGGCCAAGAACGCAGTAAATCCGATAACTTGGCTTGTACAACTTGTAAACTGAACACCCAACGTCAAAAACAGCAGGGGGATGACCAGATTGCACAGGCCACTGCGGAAACTTCAAATCACGGGCAAGCGGCAATAATGGCACAAATAGTGCAGACAAACAAAAAGATGACCGAGGTTTTAACTAGGATTGAAAACATCGAAAGAAAGCTGAATCTGCAGTCTGCGCAACACGACACTGCGATCCAAAAACTAGATAATCAGGAGAAAACCATTGAATCCATAGAAAAATCAGCGAACTTGCTATCTAAACAGTACGACGATTTGATAAAAATGATGGACTCACTAAAATCTGTGACGAACGACCTAAGGAAAAGAACAAAGGAGATTGAACAACTTGCATTTGATAATGACGCGCGAATAAAAGACCTAGAGTGGGCAGTTGAAAATATGGAGCAATATTCACGAAGGAGAAACATTGAAATTCATGGGATTTCCCCACACGCACACGAAGACCTACCAACAATTCTGAAAAATCTAGCAGCGAGGCTAGACCTACCTTTCCCAGAGCCAGATAAGATCGAAGCCATGCACAGACTAAGAGCGCGAGATGATACGATTGCCCCGATCATTGTCCGATTCAACGACAGATCGCAAAGAGACCGGTGGGTCAGCAAGCGCACCGCGCTAAAGGCTGATCATATCTTCATCAATGAGAACCTGACAAAGCTGCAGAAATGGTTGTTCTGGAACGCAAAGGAATGTGCAAGGGAAAGGAGATACAGCTTTATTTGGATGAGAAATGGAAAAAAATACTGGTCAGACAAAGGGCAGGATCGGCAGTGATACGTATCTACAGGGAAGATGACTTGAACAAAATCCGATAAAATGGCCACATGTAGCACAGTTAACGACTGGAATAGATATGTAAAGAAATATAGTAACGAAAGAGGGAGGGAGTAAGAACAGCTTCTACATGTCATTCAAATTAAGATCAAAAGCATTAAAAAGCATTGGCATGAACTTAACGTATACCTTGCTAGTTCGCTCGAAGATATCGATGTAATAATACTAACTGAAGTAAACATTGAGGCAAAAGAACCGTTAACGTTTCATATAGATGGATTTTATTCAATTTCATTACGTCGAGAGGGCAGAAAGGGGGAGGAATATTAGCTTACATGAAAAATGATTGGTCTTCAGACCGTGCCGAGGTGTTTATGAATCATGCAGAAGTTCTTGTCTTCGCTGTTCATAGGCCTGAAGTGTCATTTACGGTAGGTGCGTTCTATAGACCACCCAGTGGTAATCTAAACTTATTCTACATGAGTTCATAAAACTCTTGAACACCTTTACTAATAATGACCATGTCGTATTAGCAGGCGATTTCAACATCGATGTTATGTGCCGCAACAAAACCGGAGTAGAAGAATATCTTGATATATTGTCAAACTACGGGTTGGAAAATATGATTGACAGTTACACACGGGAAGAATACTTAGGTGATAAAGTAACAAAAACTTGTGTCGACCATATAATAGTGCGTACTTGTACCTTAAATTTTATAGCGGCAATATTAAAACAAAATGTAGCCGATCACTACTTTGTCGCTCTAAAGGTTATGCGTGAGGTCGAAACCAAAAGCTCGCCGGGAAAACAATACAAAGAAATTATAAATAATAAAAGAATAGACAGCAAAATTAAAGGATATAACTGGAACGCTTTACTGCACCTAGACCACCTAAATCTTTACAAAAGAGTGATAGAAATATTCAAAAGAATATATGACAGCTCTATTAAAAAATAAGACTAGAAAAGCGGAAGCCGGGAGCTGTCTGGATTAACGACGAAATACTAGAACTAAGTTATGAAAAATGTAGACTTTGGAATAGATGTAAGCAATACCTCCAAGATGCAACACTAAAGGAAGAGTTCAGACAGATACGTGAATAGAGTGACGGCGAAGATTAGACTATCAAAAAGGAGATTTCATGTGACACAACTCCGAAATTGTGGGGAAAACCTAAGGAAAACGGTGAATATTGTAAATCAAACAATGGGAAAACCACCTAAAGACAGCGTTGACGAATCTATAAAGAAAAACTTTGGAGTCACCGATTACTCTACCCTCAGTAACAATCTCAATAATTACTTCGCTAAAGTTGTACAAGATTTGCGTGGGACAGTAAACAATACTACAGAGTCTGCAAAGCCACTGTCGAATGTATCGAACGCGGCATACTTACCACTAATGACAGATACAGATCTAGAAGATATAATTAACAGTATGTCCATCCTAAAACCAGCGGGATGTGATCAACTAAGACCACGAGATATAAAAGTGAACTATATCAACTTAAAACATGTTTTGCTGGCGGTAATAAATGAAATATTGGAGACAGGAATTATACCGGATAACCTTAAAGTTGCGACAGTCCGTCCTATTTATGAAAAAGAGGGAACAAGGAATTAGACAACTGCATGCCCATCGCACTGATGTCCGTTACCTCGCAGATAATGGAAAAATTTGTTTTGAAGATCATGACCTTTTGTGTTACAAATATTTACTAATTAGCAACACCCAGTATGGCTTTCGGCAACAATTAGGTACTACGCTTTTACTTGAAGACATGACAGATTACATGAATAAAAAAATAGATTCTAATAATGTAGTACTTGCAATATTTCTTGACCTGACAAAGGCATTTGACACAATTGACCATTCCACATTACTACATAAATTAGAAAACCTTGGCTTTCGGGGGCATTTCCTTGACTTGTTTAAAAATTACTTTTCCAACCGGGCGCAACGAGTTAAGATAGAAAAATCAATCAGTGACGGTGTGCACACAACTTCCGGTGTGCCGCAGGGATCTGTTTTAGGCCCTCTGCTTTTTAACATCTACATGAACGATCTAGCCTTATTACCTCTAAAATCTAACCTCTATCAATACGCTGACGATACTGCATTAGTCCTGGCAAATGAAAATTATGATACGGCACTCAAAATCATGCAGAGTGACATTAATAATGTAATGAACTGGCTTTTTAAAAGCTCTATATTCGTCAATATTCAAAAACACATACTAATGTGCTTTTGAACGCACCAAAGGCGTATTAACCTTACAAAACCCATCTTTTTGTATACAAGTCAATGCACCCAGTGAAGTTGTACGCCACTTTCATATACCGCACACGCAAAATATCTAGGCATGTATTTTGACGAGCATCTGTCCTGGAATTCCCATGTACAGCATCTAATAAATCACTTACGAACAATATCATCCTATTTATACATATTGCGGAACGCCGCGGATATTAGGCTAAGATGATTAATTTATCAAATGTTAGCAGAGTCAAAACTAAGATATGGAATTACTATCTATGCATCCTGCTCCAACTTCAAAAAACAAAGAATAAATAAGTTAATGAAAAGGATGGTGCGGAACATCGCGTATGGAACCAAACTTGAAAATATGGAGTTTGGAAATGAGCTGTCAGAACTTGACCTATTTACAGTAAATTAACTGCGCAAATTTGTCATTTTAACGAATCTTTACTTCACATCCGAGTTCAAAAGAAATACCATCAAACAAACGCAACTGAGAAAAACTGAAAAGTTTCAGATACCAAAAATATATACTACCTATGGAACTAGGCTCCGTAAATTTTATGTGCCCACATATTTCAACCAACTTCCTAAAAATTTACTCACTCTCCACTCTTTAAAATCTGTAAAAAAAGAAATGAGGAAATGGTGTAAACAGGAAACTGAAGGTTAACTAGTCGTTCTCGTGAACTCATCTTTTATTTTTATGCTGCGTATTTTTGGTTAGTACACGATTAACATGGAAAAGAAATCTTCGTGCGTGCGTTCTCCAATTCCCTGAGTATGGTATTACAATTACTTGTAGATTTCCACCAGATACCTTGACCAAACCTGTTTTTTTATTGCTATTGTGCATTTTTCCCTTGCGATACGTTATGCTCGCTTTTGTCGTTTCTGGGTATCATGACTGCTCTTTTGTTGTTTGTTAGTATTTGGCACATGCTATTTCCTTAGTACTGTAGACGTGATGTCTAAATTGTAGCGAATATGTTTTGTCTCTGCTTTGTTTCCTTTGTGCTTCAACATTGAATAGATGTTTGAAGAAAATGTTTGTAGGATTGTAAAAACCAAGTAAACGCGTAAAACTATTGTTTCAGTGGACTGCCCGTTCTCACGCACAAGCTTTTGTGAGACGGTTTCTTTTGTACCTTGATGCGGATCTGTGAATAAAGTATTATATATTATTTTAAAAAAGCAGCAATTATCGCCTGTTCAGGCGGATGCAATAAGCGATTTCACTGCAGCTGCATCAATGTGGGCCTGGAAGAATACAACGTCCTAATGGAATCGGGGAAGAGTGTCTACAAACGTAGTGGGTGTACTCGACGCGTGATAGCCTACCTACATGAGCCTACATCGAGCTCAACATCGGAAGATTCTGAGTCGGATAACAAAACGAAATATCCCAATCTGACTGTAGCACCGGATTTACCTCCTGTTTGGGCTAGTTTGCTAGACAAGACAGTCGTGAAGTTGGACGTAGTGACGGCCGAAGTAAGATTCCTTCCGACAAAAAACAGGAGTCTTCGGTCTCAGTTGTTTGCCCTTTGAAATCAACTTCCTGCACGAATGTCCGTTTTCGGCCAACAGCAGCGAAGCTACGTGAATGCTGCTGCTTCATCCGACTATATGCCATTGGTTCAGTCTACGTCGGGGCTTCTGCAATTCGCCCCTGTTGGTGTTGGGGCGGCAGGTATGGCAACATTTCTTCTGTCGCTGGGCTTATTGCCATCAACGCCAACGGTCATCCGCATCGTTCTGTTAATGATGGTGCCGTAGAGGGACGGGGGCAAGGTGGAATCTTCAACCAAGAGAGGTTCACCACAAGGAGAGTCATGCCATATTTCGGAACAGTCAAGGCATCAAAAGTAACGGTTGTTCCTCACGGGCAGTTGCGAAAAGCACTCTTTATATTGGTGGCTAGACCCCAGCACAGTTGTGCTATCTTTGTTCTTTGATTGAGGCCATACTTGAAGGTGAGCCGCTGTGGTGCACCCAGTTAAAGACGAAGTTTCCTTTCTACTCATCCTTTCACGTGTGCGTTGAACGCGACTCGCTTGAAGAGATTAACAAGTCCGATGTCTGGCCCGAGGGTGCATCTTCCTTGAGTTTTTCGGAAAATTAGATAACTCCTGTGCACTTGCGACTGAACTTGCTCAAAAATGACTGGAGCATTAAGGACTTACTACAAAATACGCGCGGTTTGTAAACTAAGGCTGACAAATGCTTGTGTTATGTTTCTTCTAATGGGTGTAATATTATTTGTTTAACGAAAACGTGGCTTTTGAAAGAAATATCGAGCAAAGATCATTTTCCTTCTTCCTACACTGTTCACCGGAAAAATATAAAAATTGCTAGCGAATGTACAGAAATTTGGTGACGGTGTGTTAATTGCGGTCTACGACTCTGTGTCTAGCTGTTGGAATCAGGACCTAGGAAGGTACGCGGAATGTGTTTGGATTGAGCCTGTATCAAGTGATGGTTTGAACTACTTAATATAAAATATTATTTCCCACCTCTTTTGGATGAAGTCAAGTTTACTGATCATTTTATATGCCTGGAGAATCAGACAGATTTCTCGAAGTTCCGTGTCCATCTTTACGGGGATTTTAACCTGTGTGGCGTAGACAACACGGTCATTTAACCAACTTCCCTTTGAAAATTCGGAAAGATGTAAAAACGTGTCTACTTTAATATATTTCGCTAATTTTAATCGCCTTGCTCAAGTTAACACGTTACAAAACACAGCCAGGAGCCTACTTGATCATTTTTTTCAACCAGTGGTACTGATGATCTAACTGCAGTAAGCGACACGCATGTTCGTGTTGATGCTTTTCACCTGTCTTTTTGTGTATTTTTCTTTTCTAAAAAGGATGCGTGCTCGGGAGAGTTATTCTCGTTATTCCTATATTAATGGTGACTACCTATGCTTGTATACATTTTTCAATCTTGCGATTGGTCCATGGTTATAAATGAGAACTGTGTTGATTCTGACACTGAAAACTTTACTTTAATAGTCAAAAAAGGTACTGGCATTTTTATATATCGGCGTATTATTAAGTCCTCGAGTTACCTGACCTGGGTTTAAAAAAAAATACGTTATTATATGCGCCAAAAAGAGCAGCTTCACAAAGTTTTAAATCGACATGGGCGAATTTATGGAACAGAAAGTTTAAAATTTATAGAACGCTCGTGAAACAATTGTACGTTCACGACAAATATGCTCACCAAGTACAAGTAGAAAAGAGTTTGTTCCGGAAACCAGACGAGTTCTGGCGATTTGTTAAACGGCATACGAAGGAACGTGCGAACGGTTTAAGGTCGCGGAAGGGAAATGGGATATACGTCTCCTCGCCTAAGGAAATTGCAGATACATTAGCACATCACTTTTCTTAATGTTATTCCTCAGATATTTTTCAAGGCACTTCGTCGTCCAATAGCTTTGATATACAGGAATTTCTGGATATGCCCAGTGTAAATACGGTTGAAATTTTGGAGGCGATGAAGAAACTGAAACCAAAATTATCTGCGGGTTTCGACCGCATACCAAGTTTCCTCGTCAGGTGCTGTCCCAATTATTTGGCCGGTTCTTGAAAGCATGTTTACCTTTCTATGCAGCTGGGTGCCTTCCCGCTTTCTTGAAAAACGTCGGTCGAAGTGCCTGTGCACAAAAGCGGGGATGCTTGTGCGGTCGAAAACTATAGGGTAGTTTCGATGCTATGTTCCTTTTCTAAGGTTTTTGAAATGACTATTCATACCCGTCTGTCTCATTACTTCCGAGAGAAGAAAAGTAATCTTCAGCATGGCTTTCTGAAAGGTCGTTTTGTGGAAACTAACCTTTGTTATTTTCTTTATTACTCTGTGCCATTCCTTCTCAAACGTGCTCAAGTAAACACACTATATTTAGACATGTCAAAGGGTTTCGCCAGGGTAAAATATAAGCTTCTACACAAACATTATGTATGTGGTGTTTCCGCTATGATTATTAGATCGTTTCGGTCTTATCTAACCAATTACAGAAGCAGTATGCGAATTTAAGTCAGCTTCTTAGAACCCTTTGTTCTCTCGTCCGGTGTCCCCCAGGGATTTAATTTATGACCACTATTGTTTATTACTTTTATAAATGATATCGAAATGTACATAAAAAATTCTAAGTTGTTTTCTCTGAGGATTTGAAGGTCTCTTACACGTCGGGTCACTCGCTAACTCTGCATATATACAGAACGAATTGACACGTGTGCATGAGTGGTGTTTGTCCAATAATTTAATGATCAATCCTAATAAAACCAAGCTGTTATCAATGTATAGACACGGCAACGGATTTTTACCGACTACGTTCTCGGTGCAACTCCTGTTTTACACGTCACCACCGTTCGCGACCTTGGTGTTTTTATTTTGATAGCCATTTTGTTTGTGTTCGTGTATCCCAGATTGTTATTTGTTTTTCAATTGATTTATTGTTTGGCGAAAAAGATTACATATTCCTCGTGTATTATTCGTCTTTTTGGTGGCCTTATTCGTTCCAGGATAGAGTTAGCCAGTGTTGTTTGCAACCCATCTTACATTCTTTGAATCATAACAAGTTAGAACATGTTAAGAAAGAGGCTCATTCGTATGATTTATGGTCGGTGTTTCTGTAGCACGTGTTTTTTATGATTATGCCCATATCCTTGGAAATCTCAACTCACAAACTTTATCAAGCAGAGGGACTCTGAGAGACGTATTATTTTTTATAGAGATGATTCATGGTCAACTTAATTGTGCAATGTTATGTTACCAATGTATAGACACGGCAACGGGTTTTTTTACCGACTACGTTCTCGGTACAACTCCTGTTTTACACTCACCACCGTTCGCGACCCTTGAGTGTTTATTTTGATAGCCATTTTGTTTTGTTCGTGTATCCCAGATTGTTAGTTGTTTTTCAATTGATTTATTGTTTGGCGAAAAAGATTACATATTCCTCGTGTATTATTCGTCTTTTTTGGTGGCCCTTATTCGTTCCAGGATAGAGTTGTGCCAGTGTTGTTTGCAACCCATCTTACATTCTTTGAATCATAACAAGTTGAGAACATGTTAAGAAGAGGCTCATTCGTATGATTTATGGTCGGTGTTTCTGTAGCACGTGTTTTTATGATTATGCCCATATCCTTGGAAATCTCAACTCACAAACTTTATCAAGCAGAGGACTCCTGAGAGACGTATTATTTTTTACTAGAGAATGATTCATGGTCAACTTAATTGTGCAATGTTATGTTACCAATGTATAGACACGGCAACAGGTTTTTACCGACTACGTTCTCGGTACAACTCCTGTTTTACACTCACCACCGTTCGCGACCTTGGTGTTTATTTTGATAGCCATTTTGTTTTGTTCGTGTATCCCAGATTGTTAGTTGTTTTTCAATTGATTTATTGTTTGGCGAAAAAGATTACATATTCCTCGTGTATTATTCGTCTTTTTGGTGGCCTTATTCGTTCCAGGATAGAGTTAGCCAGTGTTGTTTGCAACCCATCTTACATTCTTTGAATCATAACAAGTTGAACATGTTAAGAAGAGCTCATTCGTATGATTTATGGTCGGTGTTTCTGTAGCACGTGTTTTTATGATTATGCCCATATCCTTGGAAATCTCAACTCACAAACTTTATCAAGCAGAGGACTCCTGAGAGACGTATTATTTTTTATAGAATGATTCATGGTCAACTTAATTGTGCAATGTTATGTTACCAATGTATAGACACGGCAACGGGTTTTTACCGACCTGCCGTTCTCGGTACAACTCCTGTTTTACACTCGCCACCGTTCGCGACCTTGGTGTTTTATTTTGATAGCCATTTTGTTTTGTTCGTGTATCCCAGATTGTTAGTTGTTTTTCAATTGATTTATTGTTTGGCAAAAAAGATTACATATTCCTCGTGTATTATTCGTCTTTTTGGTGGCCTTATTCGTTCCAGGATAGAGTTAGCCAGTGTTGTTTGTAACCCATCTTACATTCTTTGAATCATAACAAGTTGAACATGTTAAGAAGAGGCTCATTCGTATGATTTATGGTCGGTGTTTCTGTAGCACGTGTTTTTATGATTATGCCCATATCCTTGGAAATCTCAACTCACAAACTTTATCAAGCAGAGGACTCTGAGAGACGTATTATTTTTTATAGAATGATTCATGGTCAACTTAATTGTGCAATGTTATGTTACCAATGTATAGACACGGCAACGGGTTTTTACCGACTACGTTCTCGGTACAACTCCTGTTTTACACTCACCACCGTTCGCGACCTTGGTGTTTATTTTGATAGCCATTTTGTTTTGTTCGTGTATCCCAGATTGTTAGTTGTTTTTCAATTGATTTATTGTTTGGCGAAAAAGATTACATATTCCTCGTGTATTATTCGTCTTTTTGGTGGCCTTATTCGTTCCAGGATAGAGTTAGCCAGTGTTGTTTGCAACCCATCTTACATTCTTTGAATCATAACAAGTTGAACATGTTAAGAAGAGGCTCATTCGTATGATTTATGGTCGGTGTTTCTGTAGCACGTGTTTTTATGATTATGCCCATATCCTTGGAAATCTCAACTCACAAACTTTATCAAGCAGAGGACTCCTGAGAGACGTATTATTTTTTATAGAATGATTCATGGTCAACTTAATTGTGCAATGTTATGTTACCAATGTATAGACACGGCAACGGGTTTTTACCGACTACGTTCTCGGTACAACTCCTGTTTTACACTCACGACCGTTCGCGACCTTGGTGTTTATTTTGATAGCCATTTTGTTTTGTTCGTGTATCCCAGATTGTTAGTTGTTTTTCAATTGATTTATTGTTTGGCGAAAAAGAGTACATATTCCTCGTGTATTATTCGTCTTTTTGATGGCCTTATTCGTTCCAGGATAGAGTTAGCCAGTGTTGTTTGCAACCCATCTTACATTCTTTGAATCATAACAAGTTGAACATGTTAAGAAGAGGCTCATTCGTATGATTTATGGTCGGTGTTTCTGTAGCACGTGTTTTTATGATTATGCCCATATCCTTGGAAATCTCAACTCCAAACTTTATCAAGCAGAGGACTCTGAGAGACGTATTATTTTTTATAGAATGATTCATGGTCAACTTAATTGTGCAATGTTATGTTACCAATGTATAGGAGCACGGCAACGGGTTTTTACCGACTACGTTCTCGGTACAACTCCTGTTTTACACTCACCACCGTTCGCGACCTTGGTGTTTATTTTGATAGCCATTTTGTTTTGTTCGTGTATCCCAGATTGTTAGTTGTTTTTCAATTGATTTATTGTTTGGCGAAAAAGAGTACATATTCCTCGTGTATTATTCGTCTTTTTGGTGGCCTTATTCGTTCCAGGATAGAGTTAGCCAGTGTTGTTTGCAACCCATCTTACATTCTTTGAATCATAACAAGTTGAACATGTTAAGAAGAGGCTCATTCGTATGATTTATGGTCGGTGTTTCTGTAGCACGTGTTTTTATGATTATGCCCATATCCTTGGAAATCTCAACTCACAAACTTTATCAAGCAGAGGACTCCCGAGAGACGTATTATTTTTTATAGAATGATTCATGGTCAACTTAATTGTGCAATGTTATGTTACCAATGTATAGACACGGCAACGGGTTTTTACCGACTACGTTCTCGGTCACAACTCCTGTTTTACACTCACCACCGTTCGCGACCTTGGTGTTTATTTTGATAGCCATTTTGTTTTGTTCGTGTATCCCAGATTGTTAGTTGTTTTTCAATTGATTTATTGTTTGGCGAAAAAGATTACATATTCCTCGTGTATTATTCGTCTTTTTGGTGGCCTTATTCGTTCCAGGATAGAGTTAGCCAGTGTTGTTTGCAACCCATCTTACATTCTTTGAATCATAACAAGTTGAACATGTTAAGAAGAGGCTCATTCGTATGATTTATGGTCGGTGTTTCTGTAGCACGTGTTTTTATGATTATGCCCATATCCTTGGAAATCTCAACTCACAAACTTTATCAAGCAGAGGACTCCTGAGAGACGTATTATTTTTTATAGAATGATTCATGGTCAACTTAATTGTGCAATGTTATGTTACCAATGTATAGACACGGCAACGGGTTTTTACCGACTACGTTCTCGGTACAACTCCTGTTTTACACTCACCACCGTTCGCGACCTTGGTGTTTTATTTTGATAGCCATTTTGTTTTGTTCGTGTATCCCAGATTGTTAGTTGTTTTTCAATTGATTTATTGTTTGGCGAAAAAGATTACATATTCCTCGTGTATTATTCGTCTTTTTGGTGGCCTTATTCGTTCCAGGATAGAGTTAGCCAGTGTTGTTTGCAACCCATCTTACATTCTTTGAATCATAACAAGTTGAACATGTTAAGAAGAGGCTCATTCGTATGATTTATGGTCGGTGTTTCTGTAGCACGTGTTTTTATGATTATGCCCATATCCTTGGAAATCTCAACTCACAAACTTTATCAAGCAGAGGACTCCTGAGAGACGTATTATTTTTTATAGAATGATTCATGGTCAACTTAATTGTGCAATGTTATGTTACCAATGTATAGACACGGCAACGGGTTTTTACCGACTACGTTCTCGGTACAACTCCTGTTTTACACTCACCACCGTTCGCGACCTTGGTGTTTATTTTGATAGCCATTTTGTTTTGTTCGTGTATCCCAGATTGTTAGTTGTTTTTCAATTGATTTATTGTTTGGCGAAAAGATTACATATTCCTCGTGTATTATTCGTCTGTTTGGTGGCCTTATTCGTTCCAGGATAGAGTTAGCCAGTGTTGTTTGCAACCCATCTTACATTCTTTGAATCATAACAAGTTGAACATGTTAGAAGAGGCTCATTCGTATGATTTATGGTCGGTGTTTCTGTAGCACGTGTTTTTATGATTATGCCCATATCCTTGGAAATCTCAACTCACAAACTTTATCAAGCAGAGGACTCCTGAGAGACGTATTATTTTTATAGAATGATTCATGGTCAACTTAATTGTGCAATGTTATGTTACCAATGTATAGACACGGCAACGGGTTTTTACCGACTACGTTCTCGGTACCAACTCCCTGTTTTACACTCACCACCGTTCGCGACCTTGGTGTTTATTTTGATAGCCATTTTGTTTTGTTCGTGTATCCCAGATTGTTAGTTGTTTTTCAATTGATTTATTGTTTGGCGAAAAGATTACATATTCCTCGTGTATTATTCGTCTTTTTGGTGGCCTTATTCGTTCCAGGATAGAGTTAGCCAGTGTTGTTTGCAACCCATCTTACATTCTTTGAATCATAACAAGTTGAACATGTTAAAGAAGAGGCTCATTCGTATGATTTATGGTCGGTGTTTCTGTAGCACGTGTTTTTATGATTATGCCCATATCCTTGAAATCTCAACTCACAAACTTTATCAAGCAGAGGACTCTGAGAGACGTATTATTTTTTATAGAATGATTCATGGTCAACTTAATTGTGCAATGTTATGTTACCAATGTATAGACACGGCAACGGGTTTTTACCGACTACGTTCTCGGTACAACTCCTGTTTTACACTCACCACCGTTCGCGACCTTGGTGTTTATTTTTGATAGCCATTTTGTTTTGTTCGTGTATCCCAGATTGTTAGTTGTTTTTCAATTGATTTATTGTTTGGCGAAAAAGATTACATATTCCTCGTGTATTATTCGTCTTTTTGGTGGCCTTATTCGTTCCAGGATAGAGTTAGCCATGTTGTTTGCAACCCATCTTACATTCTTTGAATCATAACAAGTTGAACATGTTAAGAAGAGGCTCATTCGTATGATTTATGGTCGGTGTTTCTGTAGCACGTGTTTTTATGATTATGCCCATATCCTTGGAAATCTCAACTCACAAACTTTATCAAGCAGAGGACTCCTGAGAGACGTATTATTTTTTATAGAATGATTCATGGTCAACTTAATTGTGCAATGTTATGTTACCAATGTATAGACACGGCAACGGGTTTTTTACCGACTACGTTCTCGGTACAACTCTGCTTTACACTCACCACCGTTCGCGACCTTGGTGTTTATTTTGATAGCCATTTTGTTTTGTTCGTGTATCCCAGATTGTTAGTTGTTTTTCAATTGATTTATTGTTTGGCGAAAAAGATTACATATTCCTCGTGTATTATTCGTCTTTTTGGTGGCCTTATTCGTCCCAGGATAGAGTTAGCCAGCGTTGTTTGCAACCCATCTTACATTCTTTGAATCATAACAAGTTGAACATGTTAAGAAGAGGCTCATTCGTATGATTTATTGTCGGTATTTCTGTAGGGCGTTTTTTATAATTATGCCCATATTCTTGGAAATCTCAACTCACAAACTTTATCAAGCAGAGGAGTCGTGAGAGACGTAATATTTTTAATAGAATGATTCATGGTCAACTTAATTGTGCAATGTTATGTTACCAATGTATAGACACGGCAACGGGTTTTTACCGACTACGTTCTCGGTACAACTCCTGTTTTACACTCACCACCGTTCGCGACCTTGGTGTTTATTTTGATAGCCATTTTGTTTTGTTCGTGTATCCCAGATTGTTAGTTGTTTTTCAATTGATTTATTGTTTGGCGAAAAGATTACATATTCCTCGTGTATTATTCGTCTTTTTGGTGGCCTTATTCGTTCCAAGATAGAGTTAGCCAGTGTTGTTTGCAACCCATCTTACATTCTTTGAATCATAACAAGTTGAACATGTTAAGAAGAGGCTCATTCGTATGATTTATGGTCAGCATATTTCTGTAGGGCGTTTTTTATAATTATGCCCATATTCTTGGAAATCTCAACTCACAAACTTTATCAAGCAGAGGAGTCGTAGAGAGACGTAATATTTTTAATAGAATGATTCATGGTCAACTTAATTGTGCAATGTTATGTTACCAATGTATAGACACGGCAACGGGTTTTTACCGACTACGTTCTCGGTACAACTCCTGTTTTACACTCACCACCGTTCGCGACCTTGGTGTTTATTTTGATAGCCATTTTGTTTTGTTCGTGTATCCCAGATTGTTAGTTGTTTTTCAATTGATTTATTGTTTGACGAAAAAGATTACATATTCCTCGTGTATTATTCGTCTTTTTGGTGGCCTTATTTGTTACAGGATAGAGTTCGCCAGTGTTGTTTGCAACCCATCTTACATTCTTCGAATCATAACAAGTTGAACATGCTAAGAAGAGGCTCATTCGTATGATTTATGGTCGGTATTTCTGTAGGACGTTTTTTATGATTATGCCTATATTCTTGGAAATTTCAACTCACGAAACTTTATCAAGTAGAGGAGTCGTGAGAGACGTACTATTTTTAATAGAATGATTCACGGTCAACTTAATTGTGCAATGTTATGTTCTGTGAATTTCCACGCATGTATTCATGCTAGTACACATGCGGGTCCATTTCATGATTTTCATCAGGGGAAGCTATATCCCTGTACTCGCATGCAACGTAATTCTACTGACATCTCGAGGAAATCTGTGGATATATTTGTTAATTGCGAACATTCTAAACACGAAGTTGAGTCACTCTTGTACACATAGCTACCATAACGTTTTTTTAAACCTTTTGTGTAAGATTGTATGCCTTGATGCATGCATGTTGTACTGAATGCATAAGTGCTCTGGAGCATGCTATACTTTGTACTTAAGTTTGGTAGTTTTGAGGCACGAAAGAACCAATAATAAATAAATAAATAACCGGTCTAGTATTGGCCCTAATAGGTATTCCTTGTTAAAACTTGGGTGAAACCAGCTGAACAAAGGAAGGAAGATGACAGGAGAAAAGAATGGCGAACCGACTGCTCCGGTCGGTTCGCCGCTTTGTTCAGCTAGTTTCACTCAAGATGTATCAGAACCAACTAGCTCAGCTTTTCTCCTTGTTAAAACTTGCTTTCAACGTAATGTTTCGAAAGTTGCAGTGCTAGTCCTCCGTCATTCACTGGCACGCCTTGCGACGTCCTCAGGTAACTTCCCGTATCACCGGAGCATAAATTGGGCGAATTCTTTGGGATGCCAGGAGGAGGAAGTTCAAAGTGCCCTACAAGTTTTCGGCCACTACAAGCACTACAAGCTGGACGATGACTTAATTGGTAAGCCCTTGAGGATAGTGAAAATATGCCTTCCCCTTCCTATGCAACGAACAAAATACCAAGACAACAAAAATGTAATTAAAGCTTGCTATTTTTTCGTAAAGTGGGCACGCAATCGAAAAAAAAAAAAGTTTTTTACTACAGCTGCACTGGTTTAAGGTACCGGCCCGGAATACGTGCTGTTCGTGGATTCCTTCCCGTGTACTCGGACCGGAAAAGGTCAGAAGCACAAGATGCGGGAGGAAGGCATCTGGCTTCTCATATAAAGAGTAGTGTCTACCGGGCAAAACAAATCGCAACAATATATAATACTTTGTAAACTCTTTCTTCTAACTTGCTTCAGCCCTGTTTATGCCAGATAGCTTGAGCGGGTTCCAAATGACAGAGCCGTGTTCAAATATTACTCACAACAATGTTTGACATCTCAGAAGCTTTGTATGTCGCGGGACTAAAAGTCAGTACACTGCAGATATCCGAGATTCCTCTAAGTCCCTGTTACAAGTTAAATCAATCTGCTTGGAAGAGGGCATATTGTGCGTGATAGAAGACCTAGCCACCTACATTTAAAAACCTTTTCTAGAAAAACGTTGTCCTATGAATAGGCAAATATGAATTTGAATGCGCGCTTGGAAAAGGACATAACGGTTTTGCGGACATTCGTTTACATTTTTTTTCAGCTGATGTAGAACTCGCAGAATTTCGCAAAGGAATAAACCCTTTTCAAAAGTGTGCGCTATCGCATGTCCGCCATTGCTTAGACACGTACTACGAGCACATGTATTGGGTGCGAGGGCAGCGTCAACGTTCAGCGCAAACTTGGATGCAGTCACGCGCTTCGTGCCCAAGAAATTGTGACCGCCAATGTTGCTTGACGGAGTTTTGAAAAGGATCCGTTGTTAAGAAGAATATCATACCTAGATGAGTTAATCGTTTGATACAAAACAATCTCCGGCGTAGAGACGTATTTTTGTGGTGATATTGCGTGGAAAATCAATAATATATAATTATAAAAAAGAAATGGTTCAAGGACACAGCATTGCGGAACAGCCGATGATATCATTGGCATTCAAAGAGTCGAATAAATTGGAAGTTACATACTGTGAGTGAGGGAAAGTAAACCAGATGTCCAGTGAACTGGCGAAGTATCCTTGAGCATGATATTAGGCTCATGATAGAAATAAGGGTGAGGTAGTGTTGAGTGCTGAAGGCCTGAGATGGATAAAAAAATATCGCATCAGTTCGATTACAGCTGTCAAGGCCGTGACGGTTAAAAATAATTTAAAATATTTTAGTTTATTATCTAACGTATTGTAATGATTATCGGCCCGGGCTGAGCAGATATACTCGAAAAAATATTCCAAAATGCAAACAGAGAAATACATGTATTTGCAAGCCTAAATACATATACTGAGATACATGTACTCAGATCTGTGATGTAACGGCCTCAGATATACCTGAAATACTTGTGCATAAACGGCAAAAAAATATCCTGGAATACAGATATAGATACATACAGAGATACATTTTTTTTTTCAATTCGTGGTAGGTGCGGAGGGAGCAGTTAGTGGCGAATGCTTGTGTTTTGGTGACAGCTCGCGATAAGTCGGACTTTCACTTCAGGTTTCTCCCCTGTAGATGCGTTAGGTGGCGAGATCATAATACAAACTTTAATTGGGAACCCTCGCTTCAGAAATGATGGTTTTCAGTCTATCGTAAAAACTGGACATATAATGTTCGACAACAACTGTAACGAGATACCAAAGCCTGGCAGGGTATCTCGAAACAAGTGATGCACTGTAATTAAATATCACTGCGAAGATACAAATACATTTTCCCAATGTATCTCGATACAGAAATGCAGATACCCGAATGTATATCTAAGGTACTATCGCGATACAACCCATTCCTGTTATCGGCTCATCTATTGTCCGCCTAGCCGTATACCTCTGTAAAATAGTGGATTTCTGGAATAGTTGCTTGAACAACATATTGAAAAACGCACAAAAAGAACGAGATGTAGTTGGAGAAAAACAAAGAAAGGACAGGAGCGGTCCTATGTGTGTGTGTGTTTCTCCTAACTTTTACGTCTTATTCGTTTCTTTTTTTTTTAATATGCCGTATACCTTGCCTGCACCTACCGTTTTGGGGTAGTTTTTCACGGCATTGCGATAAAAATATTTATACAAAACAAACACAAAAATCACTTTATAAGTCTTTAATGCATTTCGGGTCGCTCGATCGAATCTTACTCAATTTTATTATTTTGCTTGGTCAAAATCACCTATTCATTCCTGCTTCCGCGGGTAGTACAATAGTGTAGTCGATGCTGTCATTTTATTTCAGTAATTTCCGTTTCAGGCAATTGGAACTGCCTACGTACATATTTTGTACGGAGATGCACTTGTCTGATAACTCAAAGCGGGAACTTATGCGTCGAGCTTTGGTCTTTCTCTTCTACGCCGTGTAGTTGTTGAACATGATGAATTCATCTCTCTTCTTTCAGGCTTGATCATGGATAATGTCTCAAGCGTTGTAGAATTACGCGTAGGCGACACGGACGTATATGTCCATCCCCGACTCGGTTGCGGCAACACTGCAACAGAAAAGAAAAAAATTTAATATTACCACTGAGAAAACTGTATTCCGCGCTTCATTCGATATTTTTTGTTTTCTCGAAAAGCCGTAAATGGTTTCCATGTTGTCAGGAAATCATATATGCTAGAGTTGCGCGAGAAAAGCAGGTTGCATTTTCCACGTGTGTTTGCTGAATTTGCTTACGGAAAGGTGCAAGGGCATGTTCAGTACCTCTGTTTATTTAAATAGCCGCCGACCAAGCGTCGACCCCTAGGGTCTGCTAAGTCTGTATGTAAAACCTAAATAGTCTCCTTTTAGAATCATGCACGTCTTTCGAAGGGCTCTACTGAACACAACGGCGGCTTCGTATCACTTTTGAATGTTCCCGCCGCACGCTGCCTGTGTTTCACCATGGACGAGCGAATGACTAGTTATGAAAACGGGACGCCCAAAGAACTGGAACTAAAGCAAGCCCCGCATGAGAGACGTGCGCTCGCTCCCAACTAAACGTTTACTGTACATTTCGTAAACTAGAACGCTCCTATTTACTATATATAAATATAAACGTTCAGGTGCGAGAGAGCCTTCGTCTGTCGTACGTGCCTTCCTTTCGTACCTGTTGTTTAGTGCGCTCTTTTTATATTTAATCAACACCAAATAGTATAGTTTTTAACCCTTCTGTGAACGAATGACTACGGTGGTCAAAAACAATGGAAAAGAATAACGTTAAATAAGATCGTACATAAAGTATAGTATATATATATATATATATATATATATATATATATATATATATATATATATATATATACATATATGTATGTATATATATATATGTATATATATATATATATATACGCATAAAAACTCACTTGAGACGGCTGCTGTAGTTTTTGAAAACATATTATTCGTTAAAGTTCGTCGACGTTTCGGCCTCTGTAGACAAACCTTTTCAAGACTATCTCCAGTCTTGAAAAAGGTCTGTCGTCAGAGCGAAACGTCGACGAACTTTACGAATATATATAAACTACAACAACCGCCTCAAGTGCGTTTTCTGCCGTATATATTTTTCGTCATCCCTGCGCTACGTTTTCTCTCTCTGGATATGTTGAAAATTACCCGCGACTGAGGTAAAAGTTGGGAAAATTCGAAGAAGTAAAAAGACACAAGTAAAGAAACGTCTCAAACTCCGGTGAGTTTGAGACGTCTTTTCCTCGTTGCCTTTTTCTTCTACGAAGTTGCCATATCAGTAGAGCGTTTTAGTAGATCATGGTGGCACTCCCGCTACTGAATACGCCAGAGCGATGCCAATACTGCGTATGTGGGGCGATAGCGGAGAACTGCCGGAGCTGTCTAAGCTAGCTGAGGTATGCTATTTTACGAAAATTGCGAGAAATGTTTCGCGCGTGGGTCTCGGAGAGAACGAGTCTTGGCGAAATTGAGGGGGGCCAGCCACTGATCTCCATTCTAGTAGGCTCGATCACGGACCGAGTGTAGTCTTGCTGAGGTCGAGCGCAACCACCGGCGGCCATTGCTTGACATCAGCTAATGCGAGAAACTCTATGGGAGAAACGGGGAAAACTGCAATTTCTTACATTAACAGGTTGTTCTCGACAATGAAAATTTTATCGTGTTCTCCGGGAATGACAGGTACTATTCTGGGCGGAAACATCAAGTGTTAGAATACCAATATTGTTTTAAATAAAAGTTTAGTTGTTGAGGGTCGAGTGTTGCGACATTCTTGGGCGTAAATTGGCATGTGGTTCAATGAGACAAGAGCTGCCGAGAGTCAGTGTGAAGTTTTTCGTGATCTCTGAAGCCGACATACACACGTTATCCCCAAAAGAAACTAAAACCGTTACTGGTTGCTCGCTCAAAAAGTAACTAAATACGTTACCGTTTAGTGATCTTTAAAGGGAACGTGTTTCTTTACTCTACAAAAACGAGTTACTTTTCTCGTTACTTTGACAACCAAAAACACAACTGCTTTTGTTTTATGGTTTATGGTTTTTGTTCTTAGTAGTCGTTGCATATAAGCAGTAGCTGCCTCTTGAAGTTTTCATCAGTTATGTTCCCTGCTTCCTTAAAATACATCTCCGGCGACGCTGAAGTGTCAATCCACTGACGCGCGCGAGAAAACAGCTGTGTTAAGCTTCAGGAAGAGCTGGTGAATCTGGTATTCCCCTCTCTCTATTGTTCTCTCGGCTTCTAAATTTCGAAGTTGAAGTGACCTCTTTGCCTTCCCGTGTTACCAACCTGCGAGTTTACATCCGGTCTGTGCACAATTCTCTGAAGTTCAACCATCGAACCTTAATGTGTTTGCTGGATGAATGACATTCCCAGCTGTAGAGTTCGACTGCAGCGTTCAGCGATAAACGGTGCTATCCTGTCATACTGTTTAGTTGTTTTTCGGGTTGCCCATCTGCCTATGTCGCAATAGACGTATACTCATCATTTCGTCGAAACTCGTTTCATGGAATTACGTTTCGTGGACAACTTTTCGTGGACACACGTTTCATGGACACACGTTTCGTCGACACGGTGACGTTTCGTCGAAAATCGTTTCGTGGAAAGCACGTTTCGTCGACAAACTTTTTTTTCGGTTTTGAAAGGATTGCCGGAAACTCAAGGTACAAGCGGTTGTAAAAGATGACAAAAACGATGCCTAGCGCAGTTGCTCTCCAAGGAGAGCAACTGCGCTACCCTGTCGCTCTCATCCGTGTCACATGGAATAAGCAAGAGCACACAGGACTTCGCGCGCAGCCTATTCGGATATTTGCAAGTTACGATGCCCGTTTATGGAACCGAAAGTTACTGGAAGAAGAAAAGTGGTGGAGAAAAATATGCCTAGGCGCAAAACAAAACTTCGATCCAACGGTGGGTTGCAAAAAAGTCGTGGACACAGATGTTTTTTTCATATTCGTTATTTTTAATCAAAAGTACAGCTTAAAGCATTTTATTTCTACATTAGAACCCTAATATTTATATTTAAATTAAACATAAACATTACGCTCAATTATTGAAAAGGAAAAGTGATGCAGTGTTTTACTGGCTACTGCGACTTATGCGCGAAAAAACCGTTTAGTCGCACTCGTTTCGTCGTCATTTATGCTTGAGGGCCGTTTAAGAAGGACATTACATAAGAAAGGGGCTGTAAACAATTTCAAATAAAAATAAATAACAAAATCACGAAAAACAGAGACACTCGCACTCCCGCGAGCACGGTGCCCGCGAGTAAACCTAAAAAACGCTACATTGCAATGAAAAAAAAACACAAAAAAACACGAGAATTGGTAATAGATAAATGAAACATTACGCCAAGTTTAGTCTTATTACACAAACTAAACCATAGTTGGTATCGAATGTGCAACTTAATGCATTATATAGCTTCTTTCGAGCAGCCGCCGCATCCAAGGCCTTGGAAGCAGTAGTACCACTAGACGAGATCTGTCGGCAGCAGCCGACTGGTCCTCAGGCGCGACATTCAATTGTTTTTATCGATGCCAGCAGACAGATACCAGGGGCGAGTTTGTGACCCAGCTCTTTGCATAAAAGAGCGGCTTCCAAATCTGATGTTCTTTGGTCACACATTGGTTTATGTGCATGCAAAGTTTCACTACAAACATAACAAATGCAGAACTATTGTGTTGTTATTTAATATCCAGAAGATAAATATGCTAAAATCTAAAAATCGTATGTGGTCTGTTATGTACAGCACGTTGAAGGAAAGCACGTTGGAGGAAAAAAAGAACCGTGTTTTATTACCGTAAAAGTAAACTACGCGAAACCGAATGCTCAGTCTCCTATAAAGTTTATTGCTAGCGGCTAAGACCAGGTGCCAATTAGCTTAAAAACCGATTTTATGCCATTTTCAACGATAAAATGGTTATGTGCACGGCAAACAGGCCTTGTTTTTTCTTTCAATTTTTTTTAAAGATCTTCAGTGTTTTGACGTGTGGACTATCTATGCTATGTTCAGGTGGCTCTTGAGGACTCTACCAAAAGACGCGACGCGCGGAAAGATACACTTGCTCTGGAAACGACCCTGCCACTTCGTCAAAACAGTCGAAGTGCCGGCGGCCAGCCCGCGAAGGGTTGCATTCGATGACGTACACACATCTCGATCACGTATGCTGCCGAAAGCGTAGCCCTCAAGAGCAGCACATATTGGTGAATGTTTTAAGAATCTAATTTGAGAAAGGACAGTGGTAGAGAACAAAGCTTTCCGGCTTTGACAACGCTTCTCCAAAGGTTCGGGCAAAGACACGAGCGAAACCATACAAATCGTAAGTTC
Organism: Ixodes ricinus; assembly: GCA_037355805.1. Classification (NCBI taxonomy): domain Eukaryota; kingdom Metazoa; phylum Arthropoda; class Arachnida; order Ixodida; family Ixodidae; genus Ixodes; species Ixodes ricinus. Next base: position 82,395 of record JAZHYW010021758.1, read on the forward strand.
CGACATCGGCGCAATCAATAGCCCCCCCCCCCCCCCCCAAAAAAAAAAAAAAAAAAAAAAACAGCAAACATTATTGAGATAGTTTAAGTCGGTGAGGCAAGATGGCTGCGCACTGGTTCGCCATACTTGGCCCAGTCGGCCATCTTTCATCCATTCATCCATCCATCCAGCACAAGGCCGCGCGCCGCGCAGGCGCAGAGGCTGGGAGGAGGTGCAGCTGGCGGAGCTGGCAGAGCGAGCTGTCGACGAAACGTCGCAACGTCTGTCGATGAAACGAGCGGGTGCTCGTTTCCACGAAACGATCTGTCGATGAAACATCGCACTGTCGACGAAACGATTTGTCCATGAAACGTCGTTCGACGAGCTGATTGCCACCGAAACTGAATAGTTGTAGAAAGTCAAGGTGGTGCTGCTGGCGCCGCGAGACGCGACAAAGCGAGTGTTGTAATCATGAGCCGATTAACATGTAGCTTTTAAGCAGCCTGTCGAACTGAACCCGAGCAGAAAACCGGGCAAAAGTGCGATTTATCTGAACCGGAAAGAACTGTAATCCAAATCAAACATTTGATGTTGAATCAGAACCGGAAAGTAACCGTAATTTCACTGTGGCGGTTACCAGCTCATTGAAACGGCTTTTCGCAATAAAATGTGAACCACTCCTCCTGGTTGGTGGCGGCGCCAAGCCAATTAAATATTCGCGACATTGGCGTCAGTGAATCAATTTTGAATAAACAAACGGCAGCGACTACATGTAGACAGCTAAAAAATAACGAAACAAAGGTATATTTCCTGTCTATGTGCAGAACTAATTGGCGTCAGTGAGGGTGCGTACCCTTCTATACTTTTTGCTTCACCGTTTCATGGACCGCCAAGGACGCTACAAGCCATCGGAACCAATGCAAAGCTCGGAGGGTGTCACGTGTCCTCATGTTGGGCGGAGCGATGCGGAGAGCGCGAAGTCACAAGACAAGCTATAAACTGCATGTAGGTTTGTGTATGTCTCTGCGTCCATCGCAGTGAAACAAAAAAACACCTGCCTATTCCAAAGACTACAGAGCTTTTCTTTGCCTGAGTCTGTGTGTTTTATTTTCTTGCTGCTAAGCAATATTCCCAAAGGAAAGAGAAAGCGAACATAAACATCAAATAAAAACACAAAGTTGACTGCTGTCGGCGCTTTTGTTCCGCTGTGGCAAGATCTGGAGGCGCCAGCAGGCGAAGCCGCGACGAGCGCGACACTGCGGCGCCGGTTTCCAGTCGCCCAGTGCCGCGGTCGCTGCTTCAAAACTTTTTTTGTGTTTGTGCGTTTTCTAGAAAGAGCAAGTTGCATTTGGATCTGTTTCTTTTTTAATCTTTTTTCGACTGGCTTTGCTGTCTTTCTCCTCTTCAACTCAGTCATTTGGGCGTGGGGTGTGGGTAGTTTTCCGTTTTTATCTGGATGAGCATCGTACAGGCGTGCGTTCGTGTGTCAGTAGTGCTTGAGCCCGTGAATACGTCTGGCTAGCAGTCCTACTCCACTAGCTTAAGTTCTCATCTACACTGTGTTATAATTCTCACTGTACGTGCTGGCTGATTGACTCCACATGTGAGTACTGTACTTTCGTAGCTTCCAAACACCTGAGTAACCATAAAATTCTCCTAAAGTGGTTTTTCCGTTAAAAACTCGTGTTCACGAAACGAATGTAGTCATATATTTGTTTTGCTGTCCTCGCTTCCGCTGAGCGGCTTCTGATGACCTATTCCTTCTTTAGATGGAGATGACGCCAGTTTGAACTCGGATTTTCCTGTTAACGACTGGGATGTGTGGATATGTTTTTAGAACCGGTTTGAGCTGGTTCACGCTTGGTGGAACCACTAACCGAACCGTTAGTTAAAAAGAATTACTGAAACTCCAGAACGGAACCGGAACAAAATGCACAGCTACTAAACCAGAACCCGAACTGAACTAGAATCTGACGGGGTTGGACTCCCTGCTCTTAAGTTTTAACCCAGCCGATCTTCTAGTCTTTGCGTGGAACACAAATCAAGCATTGAAATGAATATGTCAAGATATTGCAAGAGTCATACAACAGACTAAAATTTTACGTTGTAAGGCAACAGAAACCCTACGCATCACTCCTGTCATGCGAAAGGTTTCTGTTGAAGGAGTAACATTGTACTTCTGAGAACCAGAATTCGAGGGTAGCCTTCATCTTGCGTTGTGATTTCAGCACTCGTCTTTTGATGTTTTTATTGATTCATTTATTTCTGCCTTGAATCTTGTGTATCTCAAGTCGTGAAATGGGGTGTGTACTTTTCATTTGGAGTGTGCTCAGTGTGTTTTTGTTCGCCTCGTCTTCAGGGCAGACATAAAATGCACAAGGATCCCTGGACGGTCTTCATCTCTTGAGACTTCTCCTCCCAAGGTTATAATAACGGTATTGAAAATCACGAAGTGTCGTGAAGTTCACCGTTGCGTGGTAGGAAAGAAAATTAGTAACTCGGAGCTAGAAAGCTGCAGTTATTCGCCTTTGAAATGTCATTCGCACTATACTACTGTTATGCTCGTGCGTGAACCCTTAAACATTTTCAGCCTTCGCAAAGGCACAGAAGACACCCATGACTTAAAAAAAGAGAGAGGATCGGTTGCTCGGGCGCTGCAGCACATGAGAAATTTAAAAGGTTACACTGAAAAAACTTTTGCGTGTATGAAAACGCGATAAAAACCGTAGAAAGATGTCAATAATTATATATAACATGATTCAACAATTATATTCAATGACTGGTTTGGCAGTCATCTCGACACCTCTACGCATATGGAAACGATGGGACGAAAACGCGTCAAAATATGAGTGATGACAACGCGTTCCTGAGAGAAGAAACGAGAAAGAAAAAAACACACAGAAGAGGTGAGAAAGAAAGCAGACGACAGGTTATGCGTGTTTGTCTGGTTGCTATCACTTGAAATTATTTTGGTGCTAGTCAACTTCCTTATTTTTATAAAATTCGCGATGCCAATGTTTTGTGCAAAGTAATTTTAAAAAAAAAACTGGGCACACACATTACATGTGCTTTTTTCTGTTTCTTTTGTGTATACTAAGCCGTCGCCAGCGTCATGTGTCCACCGGAAAATCCACTGAGTTCACTGATGTCCGGACTAATGACCCGCCGTTATAGAGCGGTGGCAGTGCATGGTACCCTCTCCATTATAATAATTCACTGCTGCGGCGTGCCCTCAGTCCCTCACCCGTATGCGTGTAATCTCGAAACTGTGTGCGAGCAATGTATCCCAGTTAATAAAGCCATAGCGCTGGATTTTATATGTCACCAAAAAAGCAGATCGGATACGCAAGCTGCGTCACTGCTCGAATGGGACATTTGTGCAGACGATAAGACAGCAAGTCTTCACCGAGTCAATGACGCATCGCTCGTGACCAATCTGTGCACCGCGAAGTAATCCGGCAGGAGGCGTTGAAACTTTAACCCTCGACTTTGTTGTCCGGGATGTGTTGGAACGAGGGTCGGCACATGAGGTTTCATATAGACATACGATAGATGGCATCTGGATTGGGCAGACATACTCTACAAATATTTGGAAACACCAATACCGGACACAATGCAAAACAACAGAAACGCTGGTATTGATGTGATTGTGTGTAAAGGTCTTTCGGTAGTTGTCAGAAACAGTATTGCAAGTCAAATAGTAGTTGCAAATAGAAATACCGAAATGCAATTTGCGAGGCAGAAATAGTCATATTGAATTAGTTTTCTTTAAAAAGAACTAACCGAATTGTTCTCGTACGGCATATACATGGTTGGCTGCACCCGCTAATTATTAATATGTAGAGCAAAGAAAGTACACGTGATCTAGGTATGTAACTCTATTACGCGACATCCATTTTCGAACCAGCGAAAGAATAATAACTTCGAGATAAAACTTAACCTAAAAGAAATTCCACGGACAATTAAAATTAGCCGTTAATTGTATTAGAAAGGAAATCAAATACGTTTTGAATTACTTTTACAAACTTTCTATACCGGCTGGGGTGCATTTTATTATAGTTGATCCGTCCGAGACAATATCTTGATTGGCAGTAAATCGGTTTCGTGTTCACCAAGATAACCTCGAGGTCATTTTGGATGACTCGTTCAGCTATTTTTCGCGACGCGCCGACATATTCGGACTTTTCGGACGTGCCGGCATAGTCTTTAATTCTTGAAACCCATAATGATAGTCTTCCGAAAACAGAATATCTTCGAAAGGACTTTTTTTTTTTTTAAGAAATAAAAAAAGGGTTATGTGTGGCGAGATATAAAACATTGCCGAAACTTTGTTCTTAGCAATATCAAAGTCTCCACCTTCCATTAACAAAGCACTTCAATGTTTTCACACAAACCAAAAAGGTAAGCTTGAAAGTTTGTTTAAAGGAGAACATTTTCTGGGAAATTTTAGAGTTCTGTTGGCCGCTGGTAGCACATTGATACCAGTAATTAAACCTGAGATATTTTTTTCATTGACACGAATACAAATACTGGTATATATTTATATCTGCATTGCAATACATATATATAAATACCAAATAAAGTTCGTTAAATTCTATCACTATTCATTTGTATAGCAATTGTATCCGATATTGAGATGACACCTAATTAGCGGCTGCGCATCGACCGTTCCCCAAATCACTGATTGAAGACGCGTTAATCTTCAATTGCTGACGCAGAACTCGTGTTCAAGTCGTGCTTCTCGTCGAATCGCACTTTGATATACATATTCGAATGCCTCTTAAATATAGGTGGTGTTGACCCCATCTTCAATTAGGGACTTTCTATTTAGAACAAGGTTTTAATGACCTATATTGAAACTGTGTTTTAGTGAGCAGAAAACAGTCCAAACAATACAAACACGAAAAAAGGACTTATGATGGTCTTTATGACAATGAGATAAGGAGGCCTCATTTCATAGAACCCGGTGACTCAGTATGTGTAGCGACGCAATTGGGTAAACATTTTATTAATCATAACAAAAACTAATGAGCGTCCTGGGTGATCGCATCTCATAAATGATATGCAAGAGTCAATACCTCTTACACCGGGAAGTAATTTGATTCATTTTATCTAGCTCGTTTATTGATAAACTCAGGGTTGTCTTCACATTTTTAGCACTTTATCGTTCGAGATGAGCTTGGTTCCAATGTCGTATCAACATGTTCAATTCTGAAAGTTTGAGGAGCTAGGTACACACAACGTGATGCAAAACTTATTTTTGTGATCGAGTTAAATCTGGATAACAACAAAAGCAATATACTTTCTTGCGCCTAAATGCACCATACTGAGTCAAGTACAAAGTGCTATCCTGAGTATCATCAATAGATTTAAAGGCAAACCCACCCACTTTGAAAATCGCCTTGAAATAATCTATCAGATATACTTCAAACACACCGTTATTGCATGAAGATTGCTAGGAAGATTGCATAATTTGAAGTCTTAGAGGAATTTAGAAATTCAATTCTTCATTTCGCTCCTATGTTTTATTAGTAGCAAGATATGATTGTGGTTTATTGAATATATAAAAAAGAAACAGTGAAATAGTTTACAGGACTGGAAATAAAGCTTGAATCTTGTCAGCTGTTATTGAAATATCAATGTTATTGAAATATCTTGAATAGCACGCTGTAAAACTTTGCTTGCCGAACCTTGCCAAAATTCGCAAAAGGAGAATAAAACAAAAAACAAATATACATTTTAACATTTAATATTATGTTGCCGTTGATTAAGTGTAATAAGATGTAATTTGTATCTGTCGCCGAAGAGCAGTGCAGTAGTCCCTAGTTTAGAGTCACTATGCAGTAATCTAATAGAAAACAGAATTCCGCCAAGCTTGCCATTTTCTTTCTTAGGTTTCAAGAACGTTCCCCCAATATATAGTTCCCTTTTATTGAAATAAAATTTCGACTCCAAACTCCTGCCTTAACTGGAACTAAATCACCCTCATATACACTGAGTATTTAATCAAAAAGTTAACTTACCTGAAATGCCATAGTAATGACAAGCATAATGAAAAGGCTCGTGGAACGCAGCATGTTTATTACATGAAACCGCTCATACGACGATAGAATAAAGATATATATATGTATATATACACAATTATCTTGAAATGGGATTTTTACAGTTCCGCTGGAGGAAATGCACCGCTCGAAATAGCAATCGATTCCCCGACCACAGTGAATATTTATATCCACTATTTCCTCTCGAGTTGGCTTTTATTTCCAGTTGTATTTTTTATTCCTTCTTTTTTACATCCTCTATAAAGTTTTGTTTTTCATACGGACACCTGTTGAATGTAAACTTTATCTCAAAACCTTAAGGCGATACGACAAATGTCAGCGCACACTCACACACACACACGAAACACTCTCCGAAAGGCGAATTACGAACGGATATTTGGGAAGCCAAACGACAAAGTGGAGTCCTATAATGCGCTAAAGGTTGCTAAATTTCTCCCTAAGGCATTAAGTACGGCGACTGGCAGGCTTGTCCCACTGCTGTATATATCGCGTCCTAAAAAGTGGTTTCTTGATTTTCGTACAATGACGTTAAATATGTGTCCCGTTGTAACGGGCCGTGATTTTGACGGCGTCACTGCGGCAGTGGTGGATGTTGCAGACGCCTGTTTTTAGGCAGTAAATGCTCTCCGGGATTACAGTTTACGGAAACTTTGGCAGCCACGCGTTGGGACGCCGCGACGACAGCGACGCTTGCCTTATTCCTACCTGACGGCCAACCGTCAGGATCGGACATCTAAGATGACATACATTCTCTTGTGATGTCATTTGTTGCCACTTGGGGACAACGTTTGATATTTGAACAGGATGGCCAGGACGCTAAACACAGCGGTTGAGAAGGCGTTCATGACTCCATATTACCGCCATATATTTCCGGGTCGCGAATAGTGACTTCCTCACGAAGGAAATGCATCGCGGAGCTAGGATGACGTGCTGCCATTCTAGGTGAGCACGTGCACAGGTAATACAACATCACGAACGACACTCTGGTATCTGCAATCCAAATTGTTTGTCACCATCCTCTCGATGTCTCAAAGAACAAGAATTAGACACCGTGACGTGCAGCGCAATCTGTCATGCCAAGCTCAAGTAGAGGTTCTGAGCATATCATAAACTGTAGATATAAGACGCCACTTAGTGACGCTGTAATTGAGTGGAAGAAATTCATAAAATAAGTCATGCACTATGTTGCGGTACATCAGTCCTTATTAATTGGCATAAATGCGAGGTGAGATAATCACTCTTTCTCAATGCGTAGCGTGTTGTCTGCTATAATCATATTCTCTGCCTGACACCAGAGCGCCCGCGTGGTGGCACACCGAAACATCTCGTGTGCAAAGGTGTGGCGACACATGACGTTTTTCGGCCTCTAAATCTTGCCAGATGCCATGGAAATAAACTCTCTTCATCTGTGTTTCTATGCGCGTGGATGCCGTGTTTTCCATTTCGCTCGACTTCTCTTCGCCGTTACAGATCGCGCGAAATTTTGTGATCGAGAAGACAAATAAACATCTGCCAGCACTTTATTTATCTACATAGCGCTTTTTATTCGGAATCAAAACGAGTGAGCGATAAAGAAGTTGATCCGTGCGTGGCTAAAATGGCCCAGTACATGTGGACGAGGCGACATTGCAAACAACAAAAACGTTCTAAACGTGGGTTTGTACCGCCAAATACGTCCCCAGTCGTACCTACAGACCTCTGTTGAGAGCGGAGCCGATCGCCATACGTTTGCACTTCACGTGCAGCGAACACGTCGCTAACAACTAATCGTCCGCATGGAATCACACGGGGAGTGGAGGAAGCTGTTTATTAACTCGGCGGATTACGGCTTACCAAAAACAGTAAAGCGTTTTGAAGAGCACTTTACATCACCTAAGCGTCAAGAGTTACCCTGAAGTGCCAACAAATGACAAGTTACGGGAAGCCGTGTGTTAGGTTGTTGGATGTTACAACAGTGGCAGTTGGCACTAGACATTTTTGCAAACCGTAAGAACAAGCGCTAGTGTCGTAGTCATCGCAGCGTTCCAACTCCTGGCTGACGAAACTTCCGTGAACTGTAGAGCAGGAGAACGAGCTGCAGTATGTGCTCACTGTGCTTCAGAATTCTGGGGAACAACGAGCAAATACAACTCGCTAGAAAGCTCCGTACCACGTCACACTCGGCGGCGTGTGTTTACAGAACACCTCTCATTGGATAGATTTCTTTTCCGAGCAATAATAACTCATACAAATAGCCGAAAAGGCAAGGCGATGTGGTGCAGCGGTTAGAACAGCCGATCGGATATTCAGAAACTCTGATTAAAATCCCGGTGACGCCAAATATTTTGTCTTTCGCCGTCTTCGTATCTTTTTTTATTCGATCAAGTACGGTTTACTTATTTGAAAATTTCTAAAAGTACTTCTTACATTGCCGCACAAGATGTCGTCATCTGTCGTTACCTCAGTCTCGGTTTTTTCACTAAAATGATGAAAGTGCCCTTGATAGAATTTCTGATAAATATAATATGCATAAACCTATTAACAAACCTGGTAACTGCATTTGCAGTTCGGAAGCTAATATGCTATATTACACTGGTGGACCCATGACTCCCTTTATGCATAATTTTAGTATAGATAATGAACACATGCATGCCGCTTACATCGTTAGTTAGACACCGAGGTATACACTGTTGTAAAATTGTCCTGAGGTATCTGGAGCGTTTTGGGTTGGTCCAGACCTGACTCAAAATTTAAAGTGGTCTGGATCTGCCGCTAAAAACACTAAATTTTTATATAGTTCAAATATATCCGCAGATAAGGAGCAGTCTTTGTAGTTTCGTGCTATTCTGTTGTGAAGTTTCTCTGTGCACTCTCGCCGAGTCGTCCCCGTTCCGTCTCTTCAGTGGTCCTGCAAATACTCTTTTTACCCTCCTGGGAAGAGTTACCTCGCGTTGACTTGAAGTGGGGTAACCGCCAGGCAATACTGCAGCCAGACGAGAAAGCAGTATCCGCTGTTGCGATTCTGAGTTGAGCCATGTTTGCAACGGATATTACGCGGAACTGATGCAACCGTCCGCCCATATCCGCCGACGATGGACACCTTAGCCGGGTAACATAATCCGAAGCTCTCAGGAACCGTCCGAGTCGAGCGGAGAAATGTTCTCTCAGGTGCGTACGTGCCCACATATATAAAAAAATACTATAAAGTTTTACAAAAAGGCAAATATTGCTTTATTCTAATCGAAAGCAAGCAATAAACAACGGTAAATGAAGGCCGGTGAAAGCCTCTGACGGAGCAGAGGCCTTTTTATAGTTTCGCTTTGGGATCGGCCGCCCTCAGCTGACCTCCCTTGTGCTGATGAAAGGGCACTTGCTGGGATGCGTATTTTGAAAACCTTGTAGAGTAAGTCAGTAGGCCGATTTCGACACTTTGGTTTGCACGTTTTGGTGAACCTAACGTCGTAAGGCTTACGGGGTGAGATAGTAAAGGTGGAGGGGGGCGAGGTTCAGGCAATCGCGCTTCAGTTACTCAAAGGATTGCCTTTAGGCGGCTCTTGGGCTTGTTTATGATTATTGGGTAACCAAATATGGGAGTCGGCTAAAGGATGTGCATGAATCACATGACCGAATGGAGGACGTGTTTACCAGAGGGTCGCCCCCTTCCCCCATATCCTCTCTCTCTACTCATAAACTAGGCAACGTGACCCCTCGAAAACGAGTCCTCCAGGATGCCAAACTCGGCCCGTTGACTTACTTTACTAAGTTTTTTTACCAAGACATTTATTTTCCTTTCTGGTTGTACAAAAAGAAAAAGCCAGGCGAAAAATCTTCCATTGCGGTTTCGCGAGGTCCTGTCTCCCTGAGCAAAACCTCCTGACATACGTTAGCGAAAAAGAAAACATCGCAAAACCAAAACGAAAAAGAAGTTTTGTGAACACGTCGTAAGGAGTCTTTGCTAACGTTGTACGTACGTGTAGGCAGCTCACTCTCTGCCATTTCGGCGACAAGGCAACCTTTTTATTTGTATTTGTTTAATGTAACCAGCATTATTCTATTATATAAAAGACAGCTACCGGGCGTGCGTCATATATCCTACACTTCCTGGATTTCAAAAACACTCAGATCTCTAGAGACGTAATATGAAATAAAGGAAAGAATAATCGGCTAACCTTTTCAAACTACGCGGATGTGGCTAAGGTTCTTTGCACACCCCACGTCGTTAGGTTGCTTAACTTCGACTCCTGAGCTGAAACCCTTCGTTATATGTATCTGTATATTCAACGATATTTCCCTTAAAGTCTACAAAGCTGGAGATATTCATTATTCGTTGTAATATTTGGCTTCCCTGCAATGAGAATGGTTTAATAGCATAGGACTAGACATACGGTGTCTTTATAATTCAATGCAAGGAAAAGTAGAAAGCGAAAATTCGTAAATTATAAGCTGAATTAACAAAGGTGTCACTATACTAGACGCATTTCACCTTAGGTATTATAGGGAACACGGAAGCCACTGTCGCAATTAACATTTTAAGGTATAAACACAAGTTATACGTGGCAGACTCAGCATGAGAATGCGCAATAATTTTTCAACCATGCAGAGATTTCATGCGCCAAGTTATACAAAAAGAACAATTGGGCATCACCATTTCCATTACTCTAAGACTTAAATAATCACGCTGAATAAAGCTTGTTGAAGTATGTCACATAAAAAAAACACGAAAAAACAAGAGAGAGTTTTTGTGACGAGATGTTGTTAAATGGTGGGCCACTGACCGAGCGATAGGTCCACTCTCTGTCAGAGAGTCTGACCAATGAAGAGAGACGGAGACCTAAAACAAAAGCGCGAAGAAAATTTAATTTTGTTGCAGTCAGAATGCTAATTACGATACATGCACTTTGTACAAATCACATAGTAATTGATATAGAATATAACTCGTACTAAAACATGGTTCACAAATCTAGGTTTACGGATGCTTATACACCTACTAATAAACTTATTACGCTTAACCGAATCAAAATATGCTGATTTAAATAATAACAGCAAGTGCGGAAAGCCTCATCTTGCTAGTCCGTGGTTGACGACGTCTACCTGCGCCGTCCGTCCAAGGTGGAGGAGGGAGCTCCGGCGGTTGGCTGGATCAATATGGACGGGGTCACCTGACCTGGCACCCAATTTTTGAGATGAAACGCCTGTACTCAATTGAACTCCGTCCTGAACGTGGCGTGTGGCCATAAACAGTGGTCTCGTCGCCCCGCTCGACGACGCGATGCGTCGTTCCGCCTCCGAGTCATTTCTCGCAATGCCCTTTGTTCTACACACTCGAACCCAGGTCCGCCCACCAAGCGTGGACATTCCCTTCTCCCAGACGGTCATTACCGTGCGGGTCTGCCCTTTGGGCCTGAAAGCAGTTGGCAATCCAATCGAAAAATATTCCACGCCATTTCCCGTAAAACAACCCTGCTAGGTCCCAAGACTTCTTGGTATGTGTTTTGTACCCTTGTCTGTCCTTGGCCAGAGTTACAGGAAATAGTTCCTCACAATATTTACGACTGTGGCCGCCACGGACGCGGCCGTGGTTTCGGGAGTAACCCGATTCTCGAGCAGGGGAGTTCAGAACCGAGGGATATACGCGGTCCCCCAAGGAGCCAGGACGAACGAGGTGAGACTGGGGGAACCACCGAGCACGGTGCCGAGAGACATTTCCCGCATGCGTCGGGGAATTCGAAGACGGGAGAGGACTCCGGGAAGCCAGGCGGCAGCTCAAGTCGTTAGACATGCTCTCCCCGAAATGCGTATACTAACCTTGCCGTTTTATGAGACAAAGTAGTTAACGGGTTGCTTTGACGACTCGAAATTTTTTCCAAAGGTGGCTCCTGTTTTTTTTTTGGAATTTTTTGTTTCTAATCATTGTTGTAGTTTTCTTATACTTGTCATTAACGTGTACCTTCTTGAAAACATATCGCAGACAAGAATGGAATTTACATTTATTTATAGATTTTTTCAACGAGACTAGGATACATGATACTTTTTCTCCTGCATGAAACGGCTTGGTATTCGCCACATGTAAACTGCGATTACTGGACTGTGTTTGGACATTTAAGTAATGTCTCCGGTGCAGGCTGCTTCTTAATATCTTCATACGATGGTACCAACAATGGGTACCATAGCGCCAGCACTTTCTTTTATTAAAGATGTGAATAATGAAGTGCCTTGCAAAGAAAGCTTCTAGTAACCTCGAAATCGCATTTGTCTTTTTGTGACGTGAAGAACCAACTTGTTGGCTTTGGTGTGCGATCAATAGGCCTATCGCCCCAAGCGTTCCGCGCATGTGTTACGTCGCCATAACTGCAGTTCACACGAGACAGGCGCCAGAGCACCATCTGGCTCGTACCCTCTCGTGCTCGGCTCGCGAATAGCTTCAGCGGGGTTGTCGGGCGTGCGGAAGAAGTACAATTCCTATGATCCATGAGGGCAGCGGCGGCGTGAAGAAGCTAACCGGTGGGATCGGTATATTCCCAGTTCGTACTTCCAGCGACTATTACGGCCACGACGTGAAAGTTGTCGGGTGCCTGGTTTGCCGTAAGCGCTGTTAAATCTTGAAGTCTCACCGCCGCGTGTCCCTGAATATTTTCAAAAGCAGCCCCTGTGTGGCGATGATAGCACGTGCCAGATAACGACCCGGTATAAAATTTATTCTTCGCGCTTTTTGCAAATATCGACAACCATCGTCGTACGAACGCACAAGGCACTATTTTGCGAGCAAGCGCTGCGAAGTCATTAGCTCCCAAGAGCCTTTAATACGCTATTTACGCCACCGCTATTATGTCATTAAGCCAGCAACAATTGACTCCATCATGATCGGCCAGAGTTACACGGCGGCGGCAACTGTCATTGAGCCGATAACGATCGTTGAGTTCGACTGAGCTGGAATACCTCAGTTAACTGATGAGGGTTCGCCCCAATAAAGCAAAGAATTGGCGCCCGCCACTTTAACGTCGATGCCCAGCGCCAGTGAAGCGGAAAATTAGATCACCTTTACTACTTTAAAGGGCCCATGAAACGAATTTTGTCTGGAAAAAATAAATTCATATTGATTGACTTAATTTTTACAGGAATGCAAATGGTGATTTGCGAATATGATTTTTGCCAATCTTAGATCAGAAAACCCCTGCCTTGTCGAAAAAGTTTTTTGTATTCTCAAGCTGAGTCCTCCAGGTATAACCTTTGTAAAAACATCAAAAGGTTTATTGGAAAAGTGGGTTCCGTGTTCCCTATAATAGCAAACGTAAAACACATTTAGTACAATGACGTCTTTATGAATCCAACTTTTATGTTGCGATTTGTTTTAAAACTTTCCTTGCATTTACCTGATAAATACACTGTTTCTCAAGTCCCATTATATGAAACAATCCTCATTCAAGGGGTGTTAAATTATTAAAGCAAATAAGGTAGACTCCGGGGGAACATTTTTTTTTTGCATATATAAATATGGGTAGAACGCACGTGTCAAAAATAAGCAACCTAGGGACGTGAGTGCCCAAACAACCTTAGTTATTTCCACGCAGTCGGAAGAGGTTACACCGTTTTTTCGTTTTCCTCTAAAATTAACATCACACTTCTAGCGATCTAAAGTGAGCATTTTAGAAATCTGGAAAGTGTAGGAAATACGAAGCACACCGCAGAAGCTATTTTTTCTTTGTTAAAGATGTGTTTGCTGCATGAAATACAAATGAACAAATTGCCGTGCCGGCCAAATGGCAACACCTGGTGATGCATTCATGGACGAACCATGCTAGCGAGATTTCCTATCAATCTGTTCGGAACAGCTTTTCTTTCATATTGCTATGTTTTTTTTGTTTTTGTTTTTTTGCTAGCGTGTGTCAGTGAGACATGACATCGTCAATATCCAACAGCAGCTTTTTGTCCCATGGCTTCCTTCTTTTTGTTCAACTAACGTGACGCCCACCAAAACGCGCCGACCAAAGTGCCGAAATGTGACTGCAGTCACTCGACAACCTTTTCAAATACGCTCCCCGGCGAGTATCATTTTATCAGCACGAGGGAGGTCAAGCAGACCGGCCGATCCCAAAGCGAAACTACAAAAACGCCGCTACTCTGCCTCTTAAGTTATTACATCAATCACTTCGTAAATACCACTGCGCAATTTCGAGAGCGTGCACGCTTCGGTTTGAAACAAACGAAGTTGGCGGCATGCATCTGTTCTACACCTATGCTAAAATGATCCATAAAGGAAGAAATGGGCCCAACAGGAATATATTGGCTTCTGAGCTGCAAATACAGTTACCAGGCCGCTTGATGTGTTTACATCGACATAATGCTTTTTGGAACTTCGATCACGAGCACCTTCATTATCTGAGGGTCTCCAAATATCTTGTCGAGTGTGCTAACCACTGCTCCACATCGCCTTCTCTTTTCGGCTTTTTGTATGAATTATTAATGCACCGAAACGAAGTGTATCTAATGAGAGGAGTACTGGAAGCACACGCTGCCGAGAGTGACGTGGTACGGAGCTTGCTAGCATGTGGCACTTGCTCGTTGTTCTCCTGAATTCTGGAACACAGCGAGCACACACTGCAGCTCGCTCTCCGGCTTCACCGCTCACGGAAGATTCACCAGCCAGGAGTTGACGCCTCCGTGACGACTGCGACACTAGTTCTTGCTCCTCCGTTTTGAAGAAATATCTACGACAAACTGCGGTGTAATGACATCCAACAGCATTACAAATGGCTTCCGCGTGACATATAATTTGCTTGGCACTTCTGGGTAACTCTTGACGCTCAGGTGGTGTAACGCTGCTCTACGAAACGCCTTTTAGTTTTCGGTGCGCGGTGTTCCGCCAAGTTGAAAAACAGCTTCCTCCGCTCCACCCGTGTGTTTGCAAGCAGACGATTAGTTGTTAGCGACGTGTTAGCTGTTCGTGAAGTGCAGAAGTATGGGCGAGCGGCTTCGCTCTCGACAGAGGTCTCTAGGGTACGACTGGGGACGCATTTGGCCGGTACAAAACCCACGCTTAGAACGCTTTCTTTCTTCTTCTTTTTTTCCGAAGCCGCCTCAACTGGGGCCATATCTAGCGGTCCATTCTAGCCTCGGACGGATCAACTTCTTCACCGCCCGGTAATCTTGATTCCAAATAAAGAGAGGTAAGTACATAAATCAAGTGCTAGCAGATGTTTATTTGTCTTCCCGATCGCTGTGGTTGGCGCAGTCGATCACGGCGAAGAAGTAGAGCGAAATCGGAAAAACCATACCCACGCGCATAAGAACACACAGATAGAGTTTAGTAACCATGGCGTCTGGCAAAATTTAGAGCCCGAAGAACATAATGTGACCCGACGCTATTGGCGACAAGATGTCTCCGGTGTACCACCTCGCAGGCTCTCTCTTCTGACGTAGCGTATATAATGAGAGTGGACGACATGCTGAAGTATTTGAAACACTGATTACGTTACTTCACATCTATACAAATTAATTAAGGGTTGATTTATCACAACATAGTACATGACGTTTTTATTAGTTTCGTCTGCTAAATTACAGCGTCACAAAGTGACTCCTTATATATACAGTCTATCAAATGTTAAAAATTCAATCTTATGAGGGTGTATTTTGTGTGTGAAGAACAGGCGTCTGCAACGTCCACCACTGCATCTGTGACGCCGCCAAAATTACGGCCCGTTACAACCTGACGCTCATTTAATGTCGTCGTACCGAAATCGAGGAACCACGTTTTAGGACGCGATATATAAAGCAGAGGGCAAGCCTTCCAGTCACCATACTTATTGCATTATGGAGAAATTTAGCAATCTTTAGTGCTGTTGAAGGACTCTACTTTGTCGTTTAGCTTCCCAAGTATCCGTTCGAAATTCATATGTATGAGGGTGTATTTTGCGTGTGTGCGTGTGCGCGAATATTTGTAGCTTCGCATTATGTTTATGAAATAAAAGTTACATTGAACAGGTGTGCGAATAAAAATAAAAGCTTCATTGAGGATGAGAATGAAAAAAACTCAACAAAAATGCAACGAGAAATAAGAGCAAACTCGGGAGGAATCAACGAATTAAAGGAGATCCACAGTTGTCATTGAATCGATCGTTACTTAGAGCGGTGCATCTCTTCAGCGGAACTGTAAAAATCACAATTTAAGTTATTTAAATACATATATCATTTATTCCATTGTCGTATGTTTGGTTGCCCTTAAAGAATGCTGCTTGCCAAGAGATTTTTGGATTATCTTTGCCATTACTCATGGCATTTCCGGTACGTTAACTTTTTGATATATTCTCAATACATATAAGGTGGTTTTATACCAATTCAAGCAAGGTTTTGGGGTCGAAATATTTTTTTAATATAAACAAATATATATATTTTTTGCGTCATCTAAATGCAAATAAAAGAAAACGGCAAGCTTGTCGGATTTTTTTAGGCTAGTGCGAAAAATCTCTCCAATAGGACTACTTTACTGCTCTTCGGCGACACCTATAAACTGTACCTAATTGCGCTTTATGAATGGCAAAATATTCATATATGTTAAAATGTAGATTTTATTTCTTTCTTTGATTCTCCTTTTCATAATTTTGGCAAGGTTCCGCAACCAAAGTGTCACTGCGAGCTATTCAAGATATTTCAATAATATTATTATAATAAAAATTCCCAAACCTAGAAAAACAATATTATTGGTGCACTACAAATTAGAAACATTTAAATACATGGTAATAAGCGAGTGTTTAAAAACCTTCAATTTCCGCAAATATTTTCTCAAAAAGGTCATGATTTATTAGTTCTTTTATTTATTATTGGGAAAGTACAACAGGGTAATTCCATTAAATTAAATAGTACGTCTAGTACTTTGTTTAAACAACCGGAGGTAAAGCTCGAGTCTGGATAAATGTGCCGTCTAAAGCGGAAATGTTTGTTGCGGGCTAAAACATGTCTTCTTTTACGCATAAGTCACACATGCAATTATCTTTAAGCATATGTGTTATATTAAATATTAATGGCAGTTACTTCACCATACTGATGCCAAGCGTTTGGCCATAATCGCAACCATACGAGGACGAAGTCGCAAAGCGAAACTTACAAGATTCAAGCTCTACTTCCAATCACATAAAGAATTCCAATTTTTCTTTTTATATGTTCAATAAACCACAATCGTACCTTCCTACTAATAAAACATAGAGCGATATGAAAGATTGTTTTTCTGAGTTCTTAAGACTTCAAATATGCAATGTTCCTAGCTATACTTATGCAATACCTGTGTGTTTGAAGTATCTTTATCTAGCTGACAGATTTTTTCAAGAGGATTGTCGATGTGGGTGGGTTTGCCCACCCACATCGATATCACTCACATGTGGGTGATATTCCGGATAGCGGTTTGTCATCACTTAGTATTGTGAATTCAGGAGAAATAAAATCGATTGCTTTCGGTCGTCGTCCAGATTTTGACTCGATCACAAAAAATAAGTTTTGAATAACGTTGTGCCTCCTAGCTCCTGAAACTTTCCGAATTGAACATGTTGATACGACATTGGAGCCAAGCTAATCTCAAAAGGCAAATCGGTAAACATATGAAGAAACGTTGAACTTAACAATATACAAGCTAGTTAAAAAGATTCAAATTACTTCGCAGTGCAAGAGTTAATTACTCTGGCATATAATTTATCACAAGTGATCACCAGGACACTGATATATTTTTATTGAGATCAATAATCTTTTTTACCCGCTTGCGTTGCTGCACATACTGAGTCCCGGGTTCTATGGATGCGAGGGCTCCTTATCTCATTGTCATAAAGACCATCATGTGTCCTTTTTACGTGTTCGTGTTGCTTGGACTGTTTTCTCCTCACTACAACCCATTTTCAATTAAGGGCATTACAATCTTGTTCTGAATGGAAAGTCCCTAATTGAGGATGGGGCCGAAACCGCCTATATTTAAGAGGCATTCGGATTTTTATATCAAAGTGCGATCAAAAACAAGACCATATAGAACACGAGTTCTGCGTCAGCATTTGGAAGAAACGCGTCTTTAATCAGTGATTGTGGGATTGGTCGGTGCACAACTTATAATTAGGTATCATCCAGAGTTGGGCACTTTCGTGACACAAATGTATAGTGATAGAATTTAAATATACATTTAGTTTCTATGTCTTTGCATCGAAATACTGATACAAATATAAAGCTGTATTTGTATTCATTTATATAAAACAATTTCCATGAATATTACTGTTATCAATGAGCTACCTGCGGTCAACAGAACTCTAAAATTTCCTGTAATTGTTCTCCTCTAAACACAAACTCAAGCTGACATGATGGTTTGTTTCAAACCATTGTTGTGCTCTGTTAAGGGAAGGTGGAGACTTTAATGTTGTTCAGAACAAAGTTTGTCGGCAATGTTAAATACCTTGCCCCTTTTTAATTCTTAGAAGATAAAATATGTTTTATTCGTACATCGGGTGGTCTACTATCCTTCTAGGGTCCAAAAATAAGGGACTATACCGGCACGTCCAACAAACCGATAAGGTAATAGCGATTAATTTAAACATAGCGTTGCGAGAAAATAGCAGACTGATTCATCAAAATGTATTTTTTTTCACTTATAAATCCTGAAAACTCATGTCAGCGTCCAAGCAGGAGTGAGCATCTCAAATATAAACATAATATATAACACCGAGAAGCCATCAGTACCAGCGGCAAGCTGCAAGTAAACTCGAAGGAAAGCCTCAACAACAGAAGCATTGGCTAAAAATCTCACATGAGTGCAACTTTTATATTTCTAATAAACGATTCGACACTGGCACTTTTTACTATATTTCTTGGTAGCTGGTCCCATGCGGTTGCTGTTATGGAAAAGAACGAAAATATAAATGTATCATTACTCGCACGAAACTCCTGAATCATTTTGCCGTTTTTAAAAAGTACTTGCGCGCGATAATCGGGTTACGTAAGGTCACTGTTCTAGGGGATTTAAGTCATTCTATATTGAGTACAAAAGTGTTAACCTCTTTTCTAAACGCCGGGTTTCACGCGTTTCTAGATAAGGAAACTGATCATTTCATTCACGATGTCTGTTCGTTTATACCTGGTTGCAAATAAATCGGACTGCGGTCCTCTGTACTCTTTCAAGTTTAAATATGTTTTTTTCCTGTAGTGTGGGGGTACCATAAACACGAAGCATACTCTAGAAAACGTGTGACCAATTTTTTGTAGCCTGCAAGCTTCTCCTGCATCAGGGCTCCAATGAGCTTACGTCGGAGGTCCCATAGCGCCCTAAGAGCACCAGAGCAAACGGTATCGATGGGCTCGTTCCAACTCCAGCTTTCTGTAATTGTAGCACCTAAGTAGTTAACTACCGGTAATTTTAATAGCTTCCCCACCAATACCGTATGAATACTACACACCATTTTTTGTTACATACAATTAGGACAGAATATTTATCAAAATTTCGAACCATTCCTCAGTCAACTTACAAACTTAAAATATTTTCTAGATTGTCGTTCACTCCAGTTTGATCGACTTGTAATTTTATTAGGATGTATTAAACGCAGTCATCCGCCGAAAAGGTTAAGTGTATTTTCAGGTTCATAGCGCTTACGATGACGTTCACATATGGCAAGAATAAAATTGACCCTAAACACTGATTCTCGTTGCACCCCCGACGTGACTGGTAGAGTGTCCGAGCTGTGGTTATCCATCTGTATATACTGAACGCGAGTGTCGGCGTAAGGTCTAATAAACTCGCTCAGTCTACAAGTTTATTCGAATCGCTTAAAGCTTTTTTGCAAGAGTTTATTGTGCGCCACTTTGTTAAAGACCTTGACAAAGTCTAAGAACACTGCGTCAAACCTTATCTCTGTTAGTGATTGAAAGTGCAAAGTCGTCACACGTAGTAATCAGCTGCGTTGCAGTTGATGCTCCGCGCCTAAAGCCGTGTTGAACGCCTGATAACAACTTGTTTTCTTCTAAGAACTGTGTGAGACGCCGACCAAACACGTGCTCTAACAATTTGCAACTTAGCGACGTCAGTGATGTTTGACGATAGTTCGACGCGCTCAAAGGGTAATTTCCATTAGAAAAAAAAGGAATGACGCGAACATTTCTTCTATTGAAGGAACCTAACATTGTGATAACGATACATTAAAGACGAAACACGAGTAGTGCGAGACCCATTCAGCTCAGTGACGCAGAAAAGCGTTGGGAATACCGTCTAGACCACTCGCCTTTTTAATATGAAGTTAAGCAGTAAACTAAATATGCCTTTGTGAGATACATTCAAATCAGTCCTTATTGAAGCGAAACCTTCAGGCTTAAGAATGCGATTGTTTTGTTTTCTTTGTAAAACTGAGTGGAAATATTTATTAAATTCATCGGCAATAACTTTAGCATCCGTGGCCTGTGGGCCGTCAATAGTTAAAGAAACAACAGTGTACTTGCTTCTAGACAGAACCCTCCAGAATTTAGATGGTGCGTCCCTCGAGAATGTTTCTGAGAGTAACAGAAAATAAATGTTATCCTTGGTTTTTTAAGTATACACCTAAGCTGTATGATTAGTAGATCAATTTTCATTTCCTGGCTCCAAGGTAATCTTCGGATCCGTTTAAACATTCGCTTAATGTGAATGATTTCTTCGGTAGTACGTGGAATATTTATATTTTTCTTTACCTTATTTGGAACGAACCAAGTTATGCAATTAAAACACACTTTCATAAATATACCACACAAACCCTTAACATCTTCATGTACAAAGAAATCATTGAAATGCAATTCTAATTAATCTAAAACTCTCACATAATATGCTCGATTGAAATCGTGAAAACCGATGGATAAACTATCCTTATCAGCACTCTTTAGCCCTTTGGTGTTGTCATTGCGATTGCGATATCTGCATTGCGATACTGAAAACAATGAGATTTCCCCCTTAATTAAATAATACACCGAGCAGACCAAATAAAACATGATGGTGGCCCGGCGGTTCTTGTCCAGTCTCAAGATCAGTGTTTCTCTCTGGTCAATCAAATTTCAGACTACAAAAATCTGCTTTGTCGGATTACATTGTACACTAACCTAATAACTGTCGCTGTTGAACATCGCCCACCAGGCGCACCTATATCATTCATGAAAACGTTATAGAATTACGTGGAAGCCAACAAAAACAGAAATCAAATGTAGTTATAGCAGGTGGATTTAACCTACTCAGCATCTTTTGGGAAAACCTTGTACCAGGAGCTAACCATACCAAACATTCTGAAATTATTTTAGACGTGGCTTTTAGTTTCGCACAAAATGCCAATCAGAATACCAGACAGAGCAGAACTATTGAAACAACTCTGGACTTAGTGTTTTTAGAGTGAAGACATCAAATTATGATATATC
>JAZHYW010021759.1:0-77657 GCA_037355805.1 Ixodes ricinus
CCGGTTCAGTTCCGGTTCAGTTCCAAGATGGCGGCAAAGATTTCGGTTCGGTTCAGTTCCGGTTCGGCTAAAAATAACGGTTCAGTTCCGGTTTTCGGTTCGGTTCGGTTCCGGTTCGACACTCTGGTTTTAATAGCAACCACAAAAATGTAAAAAAAAAACGTTAATCGTTTGTTTATGTTGACAGTGTTACACAGTGCACACACTTAACATCAGGTCGCTATGCTGTAAGCAAAATAGAAAAAATAAGAATTAAAATACAATATTTCTTAAACGTTTCAGTTAACTTTATTTTATTTAAATTAAACTAATATCACTGTTGCTAGAAAATATTGATGATTTATCACTATTTACATTTTTAAACACGACAGGTTGTTTGATAAATTTTTCCGATCAGTGAGAACAATGCGGAAAAAAGAATTACCGCAATTTTGACAACTTTTTGTTCAAAGAAACCCGCCATACTGAAACAAAAACCGCTTAATTTTTTTAAAGAAAAAAATCCGTTTTTTTTTTAGGATTTGAGTTTTTAGGAATACAATAATTACTTTCTCAGTTTTCGTTTCTATCTTTTGCGTTCTGATTTCCTTGCAAAAAAGATGTGACGTAACTGAAGAACAAAGTCAAAGCTCAACGCATCGATTCGCTCCAAAGACCACTGCTTTTTGCTCGTGCTCAGTCCGATCTAAATCTGTCTTTTGTGATGATTATTTGATTTAAATACAGAATATATGGACTGATAGAATGCATCATATTATAAAAAAGAAAAAGAAAACAGGAACAAAATGTTTTTGGAATTATTTTCGCGGGCAATGTTTGATTCCAATCATCCAAGTAAAACCGGTCTGATTTAGATCACGATTTAAGTCATTTTGATTTTCAAGCTCCACACTGGCTGTTGCCCTCGTTGCACTTTTGTGTCAACCCATTTCGCGCGAGTGTTAAGGCCCGTTCACACTCTTGCGACCTCTTAAACCTGGGTTCCTTAAAACGTCTTAAACCAGAGGACACATTGACGCCATCTATTGGGTAGCAGTGTAAACTTGGCGGTCCGGCCTATTTTTTATTTCTCTCGGGCATTATCCTTTCTTTCTTGGCTCGAAAACTTTTGTCAATGTTATAAACGAGCCTTTCTTATGGGTATGACGCACATTTGACCTCGGAAATCCCGAAAAACCTTCGCTCTTCGGAAATGCAGTTCCAGGGTCACCGCATAGATGGCGCCACAATGTCAGTGTGTTCCCTCGTTCTAAGAAATTTAAGAAGTTTTAACAGATCTCGTCTCTCTCGGTCGTACTCGGTGGCAAGAGTGTGAACGGGCCTTTACCATATACTGTAGACGACTAAATTTTCGCGAGGACCTAATTTTCGCGAATTTCGCGAATCTCCTACAATTCGCGAAAAATACGTCCCGCGAACAATTCGGGCAATATGTGAACAGTACGGAAGCTACACTCGATTCGCAAAAATTAGAACCCGCGAATAATTTCAAATTTTCAGCTTTGGCTCGATTCGCGAAAATTTGAGCCCGCGAAAATTAGGTCGTTTACAGTATATTCTGACGTAGCCGGAATAGAGGAAATACGGCCTCGTTTTGTTTTCCGTTGATTAAGGTGAGACGTGAAACGACTGCTTCTTAAACAAATGGTGAAATGTGGAGATTTGGCAATGCGGTATCGGTATACTACATGAGAGGTCATTTCATCAAGTAATGTCAGAAACTACAAGCCGCAGCCCTCGACTCGGGTTATATTCCCCTTATTTTTAATTTTTTTTTCAATTAGCGTTTTATTGAAATTATATATTTTATTTTTGACAGGCAACGCCTGACGTGTAAGAGGAGGTTTATATATTTTGCAAATATATCCTGCTAGTGAAGTGCAGAATAACCCTATACGCATCATGCATCCCAGCGTACTTCAGTTGAGTAAACGTATTCCAGTTGAGCGCACGCTCGATTCTTAGATTCATAGCTGAGCTTCTCTCCGCATCGGACAGTTCTGAGGTGAGCTTATCTGCCGGCAGAACATAGACAAGTGCAAAATCATTCGTTTCCGTACCCCTTTGAGGTGAGCGTCACTTCCAGTTGCGCATTATACTTTATCTCGCCAGCTTCATTTGTTGCATAACATTTACCGTTTCGGAACCACGGAACGTATGAAGTAGGTCATGGATCGACGCGAATTTAGGTACAGGTCGTTCGGCTGGCTTACTGCTGGCGGTTGGTTACACTATCAAAGATCGAGCTACCTCGTGGCGCCGGAGAACGACAGCGCCGGTATATATAACCCAATATCGGTCAACAGTCGGTGGGCAAAGGAATCTCATACCCTGACGCCATCCAGACACTTCGGTACCACAACCAAATGACAAAACGTACTAGGCTCAGAATACGAGTAGAAGAAACACCAAAGGATATAGAGTATTCCATCATACGAAGGAAGCATCGAACACAAGAAAACAAGATATAAAAACACTCCGAAAAAACGCCATTTCCTTGGCGTCTCCCGAACCTCCTCGAAGGGAAGACGGGCAACGAGGTATCTACCTAACACAACACCGGATGCAAACCGCGCATGTTGGTGGCAAACTTGCACCACGAAGAGAGAGAAAAAAAAGCGCTTAAAAGCATTAGCAAAAAAGAAAGACAAAAACAAAGAAGGAAAGTCGAAAACCGCGACCGTATGCATCAGAAACACCCAAACGGACATAAATTTGCTGTTCCGGAAGTACGTGGCGGAAGTAACTCCGGCGAACGTGAAGCGATTCCGGATTCCTCGATATCCCTCTTCCCTTCTTTCCCCAAAATGTGTCCATTTTCAACTCTTCTCTCGTGCTACCCTCCACTCCGTGGACTTTCTATTCTGTCTTGCTATTTTTGTTCAAGGCCCAAGTGGTTTTTGTTCCTTCGCCTGACTCCCTGGGAAACGCATCCTTGGACAACTTCCGCGCCATGCAGAAAAGTACATCAGCCTGCAAGCTACCAGAGGAAGAGTCGGCCTGCTTATCATATGTCTTGTTGCATACTTTTGGACACGGAGCGAACGTAGAACTACAATCCTTGGCCAGGAAACGTGACACTTGAAGTGCCGACAAAGTTACACAATAAGTATTCTTACTCTCTTTCTTTAACAATAGACACGAATTCAAAGTGCTAACCTTGAAAAGATGCTGTTAATTCTGAGATAAATTACCTAATTAAACCACTTTATTTTAAAGCCTGGATCCCGGTGTGTGCACAATGCCTCAGTGAGATAAACAATACGAACAGAAATGATAATTGGACGCAGGCGATTGGGACAACCATGCGCCGTGACACCATCTCAACTGCAAGAGCTCAGTGATTTGAAATCAAAAAGCAAGCAGTGGCAAAAAAGAAAGAATAAACGCTTACAACAACGGACCACACAAAGTCACACTTCAACTAGCAACAAACCGATATTCCCTAAAACCCATCAAGGAGAAAGCAACCCGGAAGATGGGGGAATGAAAGGGAAACAGATGGAGGAAAAGGAAAACAAGGAAAAGATAGGCCAAATTAATGGATACAGCATTGATTTGTTGGATGAACACCCAGTAGTGGAGGTTAACCCTTTTCTTGTCCATGCTCGCGCTTTCTCCCTAATTACGGGATACCAGCATTTCGGGAAGGGTTAGGAATAATGTTTCCGCCCCGTCACCCATCCCGAAGAAGACAAAAGAAGTTGAAGTATCGACATTAGAGAGAACCGAACGATTTGCTACCACTTCTTACCTGATACTGTTACCATTTTCGGTGCATCGTTTCATTTGCCCCACCTTGCCCCATTCCACCGCTTCTTTATTCCGTTCCCTTCCTCAATTTTACGAGTTGTGTGTTCGTTGACGCGTTCTGGGAAGTATTATATGCTCACGTTGCTATAGTTGAAATATCTGTTTCTCTCTTCCCGTATTCCACTTGTATGTTTATATTTAAATGCGGGCGCACTTTTTAAGCCATCTTTCCCCAAAAAACACTCGTCGTCACATCAAAATGCATGCGCGGGTAAGTGAGGTACACGCGTGCCATCCCCCTCTCCTTACCGCGCGCATGCGGGAGTCAAGGGGCGAGGCGCTCATTGGATGCGCCGCAGTCTTCACGATGTCTCGCAAGAGAAAGGCACGGCATGAGGAGGAGATAGCTGAACAGAAGCGGCAACGTGCCGAGTACGATCGAGGGGAGACATCGATTTCACCCGCACCTCGTCTCGCGAGGTATAATGTCGCCCTAGGGAGACAGACATCCATTCGTCACTTTGCTTTCTTCCCAAAGACGAAGCAAAATTTGGGCTCGATCCAAATATTTTGACGTCACTGCCGCTCATGTTAGCGCTACCCATGTCGTGACTCCGTACACTGCGCGACACCTTTAGCGCAACAAAACCGCTAGCGCAAACAAAACATCGGCGTATCTTTTTTATGTTATTGCTTTAAATTAGCAGTTTCCATCACACTAGCAATTTTGATGGCAGTCGTTCATTTTTAAGATAAAAACAATAAAATTGACAATCGCTTCTTCGCGCTCACAGCGTCTCTGTGTACACGTGCCTACTCTATTCAAAAATCAACCCAATTATTTTTTAATAATTTTCGAACAATGCGGCTCGAAAACCGAACAGGCACCTTACTTCCGGTCTCTGAAACTGAACTTTAAAAGGGAAGAGCGGAAACGCCAGGAATCGGAAGTTGGCTCTTTAACGGAAGAGAGAGCGATTACGGAGAAGGAAACAAATATCTGCCAAAACGTTTCAAAAAGAAAAAAAAAAGAAAAACTAGTCGGAAGTGGTCATTAAAGTTCTCGTCTAAATCGTTACGCTCCTTGAATATTTTCAGAGACGGACGTCGCACTCATTCCCTTCCTCTCTTTTATTATGGCCCAGGCTGCGCTCGTATTTCGGGACAGATCTCTCCTTTTATTTGCACATTTAATGGCGTGAAACTCGCTCCGTCCAACCTCCGGCAGAACCATACTTCCCATTCGTTCATATTTGAGTCTTCCAAAATTTATAACACGTCGCTCGAAAAAAGAAAAAAGAAAAGATGTAGTCGGGAGATTGATTGTCGGTATCCCGAAAAGCACTTTCAATTGAAACATAACTTCAAAATATAAAATATTTCGGTACTTTTCTTTTTCTCGTTCACGTGTTTCCTTTTCTTCTTTTTTTTTCTTTTCTTGTTTATGGTTCCATGGCGAGAAATGCTAATGTGTCGCAGTCCTTACGGAATCGGAGGCTCGCCACCGTGCCAATATTTCAAAAATCACGACACCCACTTTTGTTTTGTTTTTCTTATTATTGGGGACAAACAGCGCTATTTACAATCGCTCCGTTTCCCTACTGGTCGGATTCCAAGTTCAGAATCCGCTAGTATTTACCCTCCATCGCCCGGTCTGAAGCAAAATAAAGAAAGAGAAAAGGAAGCTTATCACGAAAATACGTTCATTCCGCCCAATGGTGAGGCACAAGCAGCACATCATTGCCTCCTTTCTCGCACGAATGCCAAGCTGCCTTCAACGCGCATGAACATAGACAGCTGGTACGCGCGTCAATGCCTCAATGTGCAACAAATTGCACACGTCTCGGTAAAAATTTCAGCCGTAAAAAAGAAAAAAAAAGAACAAAAGAAGTGAGCGGGTGATTTACAAGAAAAAAGAAACGAACACCAACAATACGCTCAGAACCAACGACGCCAGGATTCACTGAAAATTTACTGGTTTAGTCCTGATGACGCGAGTGTTGATATAAATGCTCAGACACAAAGCTGCAAGTTTCAACTAAAAATAAAAAAAGAAAAAAAATCTGTCGGGATGATATTTGTTTTGTTCTTACGGGAAAAAGAACTCACACTCCTTGGAAGTAAACCTTTTAAAAAGCGCAAGCATCCAAATCGGACTCCATTCGCGTGTGAAAAAATAAAATTGATTTAAATCAATTGTAGAAGCTGCAATAAAAGGCTGCCGCTTCTTGAACGTTCCGTTAAAAGGAGACCTCTGTTCGTGTCTCCCCGCTTTATTTTTAGAATTCGAATCCCTTTTCCTACTCCAAATGTTCTGCCCCCTTGCACCGTGCCGTGTAAGGTCAAACTTTCCTATAGTCCGGAGAGTTGATATCTTCTTGCTCTTTCTTCTCTCTCATTTTTGTTCTTCACTTTCGATAGCAGAGGAGGAGGACCAGAGGAGAGGGCCGACGGACGACTCGGAGCACCGAGAGCAGCGCTATTGCGAACCCGGATTCTTAGAGCAGTAACTTTGGCTCGCTCAATAACTTAGTGAAGTTGACAACAGTAAAAACAATATCTGAAAAATCGCACGATCATGCCAGCCTATGGTTCCTGGATATGGGGACTAAAGACAAAAGAAAGAGACTATGAGGCCATGCTCTACAGCCGTAATAAATGATCATTTTATTTTGCTCGGCGTGCTCAAATGGACTAACGATGTCGACCCAGCCCTCCACCCTCCGTTCTTATATAGTTCATTTCTTTCTTAAGATCATTTCTTATTGCGTTTGTCGGGGCAATTGTTGCAGCAGTCGACAGATCAGAAACTGCGCTTTTAATTAAAGCTGCTAAAAAAAAAACGTAACTTAATAAAAAAAACATTACAAAAGGAAAAAAAAATAGCCCAAAAAGGTAACGGGGCGATGTTTCCATTTAGTGACGTGTGCTCTGTTTGCCGGTTTTGCGCAATTTTCCCGTTTCGACAGTCTGGGGAATAAAATATTCAACACGCTTTTTCGGAGACAACAATGAACACCGAACTTAGTACCGGCACTGCCGACCGAATTGTCTTCGATGAAGGTTCCAAAAGGCTGCACATCACTATAGGGTGTGACGAGTTCGCAGTTGTCCATTTCCTTCCACGACTCCGGGTGAGGGAACGTCTCTTTATTACAGCGAATTCGAGCTTTACCCACTATATAAGGGCTTCTTACTATAGGACCGTTCACACTCTTGCAACCGAGTACGACCGAGAGAGACGAAAGCTGTTGAAACCTCTTAAATTTCTTAAAACGAGAGAACATACTGGCACGCTGGAGCCATCTATGCGGTGACCCTGGAACTGCATTTCACAAGAGCGAAGGTTTTGCGGAATTTCAGAGCTCAAATGTGCGTAATACCTATAAGAAAGGCTCGTTTATAACGTTGACAAAAGTGTTTCAAGCCAAGAAAGAAAGGATAATGCGCGACAAAAATAGAAAATATGTCGGACCGACAAGTTTACACTTCTACCCAATAGATGGCGCCAGTGTGTACTCTCGTTGCAAAAGAGATATTAAGAGGTTCCAAGGCACCCGGTTCTAAGAGGTCGCAAGTGTGTGAAGGGGCTTTATAAGTACTGTCTTCATACGCCCAGGCTAAACCTCGGTCTGAAAGCAAGGTTGAAAAAGATCTGCCAGTCTAAAGCAACGCGTGGCGATACAAAATCTAAGAACAAACTAATTGCTGTTGATCAAGCGTCTAACATAGCGTGCTAACAAAAAAAAAAAAAGAAGCGATCGCAGTTTTTTTTTTTATTAAAACTTTTGGTGTGGGCAATAAGTGTGAACTTTGGTCACAAACCTAAGCGGTGAAGCATGATGCCCGCGAATTCCCTCTCGAAGTACTAGATGCAAAGACTCGCGGATGTCGTTTTCGCGCTTAGTGTCGCACGATTCACGCGTAGAACATATAATAGAGCACATCCGTGACCGTTTTGAAGGCAGTATCACAACAGGAGCGACATGCTGGCAAAACCCGACTCACTTCAGCACGCTTCGAAGCTATACTGTCACGTATGTGGGACACCCATATTTGAAACATTTCCCACAACGGAGACATCGTCGCATACTTAGATTATATCACCAAAGAAGATTCTTCTCCGAAACGCCGCTTGGGTCCCGAAAACAAAGCTAGAATGTTCATAGCCAGCCCAACAAAAAAATTCGTATATATATATAAAAAAAAAATACCCGAAGATTGTAAGAGACGTTTGGAAGAACAGAAGAAGAACCATGTAGCTTTTAAACGAAAACAAACGAAACTCGATCGACCAAGACAGCTGAGAGATTAAGCAAAAGAGGGAAACAGGAAACGGTTCGGCGGCGGGACAAGAGGAAACTCCCTCGCGGGTGGGGAAAAAGGGGTGCGAGCGTTAATTACATGCGGGCCGCCATTGGTATTCCGCTCCCGCTTCGTCTGTTTGACCCAGTTGTCTTTGCCCTGCTGCTTAATGAAGGCACCGATACGGCGTCCAATTAGCCGTGCGTCCTGCCTGCGTAATGAGCGCACGCACGCGCACGGACGCACACGCGCCTGTGTCCGACAGCACTGGCGCCGACTCTAGGGAGAAAGGGCGCCGCCGTGTGCTTCGAGTGTGCCCGTATCTCAGAGTGTTTCAAACTGCTCGCTCGGGGTCAGGCGGTTTACGGGACGCGTTTGCAACACGAGCTGCGAGGAGGCGACGAAAGCGTCGATCCTCCGCAAGCCTTTCTGCCCGCCCTCCTCATCGCCACGCGGCAAAGCAACGCATGCGCACTAGCGACCGATCTGCCCCTTCCCCCAGAAGGTGTCCGGCATTCAATGGCAAACGATATTGGTGGTTTCAATTGTTGCCTCTCTTAAATATGGGCTCTCTGGGTGATTCTAAAAACGTGCGACCCGCTGCCGGTGTGCCTCTTAATCCGAGATTAAGCGGCGCGGGAGCGCCCCGGCACTCTTGGATTTCACTCCCCCGGTGCGAGGGTCATTGTTGTCGCGGACGGCCCTCGTGGGGCGAGGAACGGAATGCCGGAGTCATTCCCCAGTCAGCCTGTTTGGTCGAGATAGGCTAACGGCGGCTGGACAGTTTCAACAGCGACGTTGGTATACGCTCGACGACGTTTTAATTAGTACCGAATAATTTACACATTTTCGACTCAGTATGCGCCGAGACATTTCAGTGTGTAAGTATCGTTAAATGTGATTTTCGTTTCTCGTAACGAAGCGACACCACCAGAAGCACGCGATCTCCATGAGTACCAAGAAGAAGGTAACCTGGAGACGGAATCGTAACACGCGTATTCATCATGACCGTGTCTTCCACTTTGCGGCACATTTCCTCAGTGGTGACTTCAATTGGGCGACCGGCCCGTGGGTCGTCTTTCGAAGGGTCCTTGCCGTGCTTAAGCAAAGTTGCCCACCCTTCGGTAGAGAATAATATACGACGGCGCACCGTACCCGCACACACTCTCCACACATCATGAATACTTGCCGGCGCTGTTTCAATAATTGGGGTTGTATGGATATTCACACAGCATGCAGTTGGTCAGCCATTTAAAACTGCGACGAGTAACTCGCTGTAGATGAGAAATTTAGCGAGTGCAATACAACCGCTAGCCTGGGGTCTTTAACGTCGACCACGCAGTAGTGGTACACGACCGCACGCCGGTACGATGCTCATCCAGATAGAAACGGACAGGGTGGGGATAGAACCCAGGATCCCTGGGTTGTGCAGGGCGAGCTTTCGTTCCACGTGCTCGGAGCTGGTGTGCGCTAGCCCACTCAACCACCAATCCCCGATCACCCCCCCCCCCCCCGGAGCGGTTCCCTCTTTCACCGAAAATTCGATCACGGCACGGTGCTTGATGCTGTACTTCGCTTCACCCATTGACACCTGGTGACATTTAACGTAGAGCGACGCGAGATCGAATGAGAGTGGAGAGCCACGGAGTTGCATTTTTTTTTTGTTACAACGGATGATGCAATGTGAACGCAATATTTCAATACCGTCAATCTATACGCCTCGCAAGTGGGCTCATTTTCGTCTTCTGCGCCTGAGAAAGGAAGTAGCCGTGACGTCAGAACGCCGAGCCCTGATTGGCTGATCGCGACCCCTATCTGAGCGTCGTCTGCTCCTTTGCAACGTCGTCTGCGTCTGTCTTACCTTTCCGGCGACTTTCGGAAGTGCAGGTCTTTACGAGCGAGCTCGACTTCGCCTTTCAGAGAGGGCAGACGAAATAACTCGAGCGGTACGTTGTTTTTGTCTAAGAACTAGCAGACGCGCATCAAGGAGGGGAGTCAAAGGACTCACTGGCCCGAGGCGCCGAGGTTTGTTCGCTAAAGGCGCATTCCCACCGGCGATGTAAGTAGTCGCGCGATGCGACTAGATCGCATCGCAAAAAAATTCGATGGTCACACTCGCGTGCGCGATGAGCGAGTCCAACGCCTTCGTAGGCGAGTCGTTTTTCGAAAACTCTCGCCCCGAACACCGTTGATTGGCTCAGCCACTCCGCGACTAGATCGCATCGCCGGTGGGAACGCGCCTTAAGAACCGAGAGTGAGCGTGTTAGTGTCCGCAAGTTCCCTCCCAAATACTTTTCCCTCCTTTCGTGTGCGGCGAGACTCCTCACTCTTTAACGGTGTCGGCGGGTTGGCGCAGTTAATGTCGTATGCTTTACGTCTGCTAGTCAAAGCGATGGCTGCTTTACCTTTCCTGCGTCCGTCGGAGATTCACCGCTTTTTCACCGGCCAGAGTCACCGTTGCCTCGGAAAACAAGGAGATGACAAGAGGAAGAGATTGACCTCTTAATCTAAAATTGAGGTCAGCGATTAAAGTATAATACGGGAAGGGTTCACAACAGTCGCGCGGGCATATTTCATTCAGCACGCCAGCCGGTCGTGGGCAGACGGTCGCCGAGTCGGAGTGCCTGCGAGGCCTATCAGCCGAGCTCGCTTGGTCGGTGTCGGTGGAATCGTGGCCGTTGGAGCTTTTCCCGGGTGATTGTGGATCCAGCGTTCTTGTTCGTCGTGGTCTGTTTCAAGTACTTCTTACTTTTTTCTTGCTGCTTGAAGTCGGGACGCGTGAAAAGCGCACGTAGAAAAATAAACGTCCGTTGGTCGTCGCGACCGCGACGCTGTCGGCCATGCTGATTTGATCGTAAGAAGTGCGTAAGACAGCTTCGGAGCTGTCGTAGGATTTTGTCGTAACCTGCGCAAAACTTACGAAAATTTCGTTTCGTGAATACGAATTTGTTCTTAAGTTTTGTCTTACGCATATTTTTGGCGTAACATCGTTTCGTGAATCTGGCCTCTGGCCTCTGCACTTTCGAAAGTCGCAGGAAAGGCAAGACAGACGCAGACGACGTTGCGAGCAGACGACGTTACAAAGGAGCAGACGACGTTACAAAGGAGCAGACGACGCTCAGATAGGGCACCGCTACCCCCTGCGCAAGAAGCAGACGAACTTGCCCTCCGCATTGCGACATACTTAGGCTTAAACTTGTTGAACGCCCCTCGTATAGTGGGACGTACTTGGCCTCCCCGTTTATAATAAAATTTTCCCACCTGAGAAAGAACACAAAAATACGGAAAAATAATTAAGAGGAATAAAGGAACAAGTTCCAAGTGCGCACGGAAGAAATAGATGAAGAAAGGAACGCAAAAGTGAAGCAGTTATGAAGTTATCCTTCATGAAACTATACACAGGTCAAGATGAAGCATTCCTCCAGTCGGTCACGTGGGAATGCGAGTCATTTCAGTTAGGCAGTTCACTGAAATAATGTTAGAATTGAATACGTTCGAGAGCCTACTGACTGTTCTGGCCACGTTCTGAAGGTCGCAATAAAACCGCGCGATTCTTAATCCCGGGTAAAGAAAGAAAAAAGTACCTTGCTGATCTCGCGAAGGTTTTCCCAAGCTTTTCGATGTACAATAATCAGGTTCATTTAGCTACGCTCAACTCTATTGACAGCCTGAAAAATTTCAAGGCCTGCACATAGGTGTTAACTAAAAGTTGTGAACTTGAAAATAAATTACAACCAACGAGGCGCAACTCGTTATGACATCGTAGACTATCATATATCCGTATACTTACATTATAGAAACAACTTTCTAAAATGTTAATGCAAAGTAGAGTTGTCATATAGACATTTATTACATTATATTTGCTCGCGCAATACCGGACACGAGCGCACAATAGTGATGCAAAACTATCGATAAAATGACTATCGATACTATCGATAGTTTTTCCAGAATTATCGATAGTGCCGCAGAACTATGGGTAGTCGACTATCGATAGTGCTATCGATAGTTTTACGAAAGTCAACTACCGATAGTGCTGTCGATAGTTTTTCGATAGTCGACTATCGATAGTACTACCGATAGTTTTTTTTTTACTATCGATATTTAGATTTCTGGGGACTATCGATAGTATTATCGATACTATCGATAGTACTATCGATAGTTCTTCGATAGTCGATAGTACTATCCATAGCTTTTCAATAGTCGACTATCGATAGTGCTATCCCTACCGAAAAATCCGGTATAACTTTTCACTATCCGGATTATGGAACCGGAAATTCGTTTTTGGAAACCCGAAATCCAGATTGCAGACAAAGGAATAATTTCTGGAAACCTAAATTCCAGGTAGATTCTGGATAGATTTCCGGTTCCAAAATCCGGATAGCGAAAAGTTATACCGGATTTTCGGTAATAGTTTTTCGATAGTCGACTATCGATAGTACTATCGATAGTTTTGCACCAATAGCGCACAGCCCTGTTCTGAAGTAGAAAATTTTTTTTCGATGTACGTTGTTGCGTTGCGCCAAAGCAAAATATCTAAAGGATGGTGTCGACTTCACGGGTCTCCCATACGAAAATCGAGTAGAAAAGTATGTTATCAAATTCAATTACCAAAAACTTCTTTCTTTTTTTTTTTTAGTTGGCACGAAGTTACTGTAATGGTCCGGCAGAGCACCAAAGCCACAAATACCAATTTCTACGTTAATTATTAAAAAAAAAAGATTGGAGTTAGGAAAATGCAGCAGGATGAGTACTTCAGCGCAACTATCACATCACAGCCTCGCTTTCGCCGATTTCTCGCGCTCCCATTCAGTCATCGAGAGATATCCATCGTCGCTCTTGCGTTTTCGAAAAGGAAAAAATCAATTTCCTCGCGAAATCGGTTCCATACGCGTATGAACACGAAGAAAATACGCGCAAAATAACGTGGGCACACATCTCACGAATGACACTTTTTTTTCCCCCGAAACGACGTCACCGAACGCGTTGCTCGTGATTAAACGACGGGTTGTAAAAAGGGAAGCCCGCGCTCGAACGCCCTCTCCCTCCTCTCCCTCCTCCTCCCCATCACCGTCCGCCGTCACACACTCTCTCCCTCAGGGCTGGCTTATTGCCGCGAGATGTCACCGCCGACGGACAGAAAGCGAGCGAACCCCGGCGAACGCGAGCGACACCGGCGACGTTAAGCCCGGAGTAGTAAACAAAGCGGGCGCCAGGTGGCTCCACGTTCGCTTTACGAGTGACGTCGTATAATGCCGGCCCGAGTGTCTCCGGCCGGGCATCGTGAAAAGGGGTAATAGCTGTCGTAAACGTTTCTAGACCACCTTCCGAGGTGATGCCGAAGCTCGGTCGGCGGCCGCACAGAACCCGCACGGCGCGCAGGTCGGCCCACACCAGTCGAGCGTTGGTCGACCGGGCCCTCCGCCTCTCAGTGTGGTAGATGCGTTTGGTGTACCTGCCACCGCCCAGTCGTCGAGAAAAAAAAGCCATCGAAAATGTACATGAACTAACAAAAAGCAATCGAGGTCGGGATAGTCCTTAACGAAAGTAACATAAATGGAAAAACAAAGTGTATAGTTAAAAAAAAGAAGTAACTGTTATTGATGGCACAAGGTGTGACAAAAATCGCCACACTCTCTGGATGTTTCATTTGTTTCCGAAGGGTTGACATATCACGATTACGCCACGTCGCTCTTTTGGTTCGGGCAAAATGAAGCATGGTTACAAACTTACAACACGCGAAGCTCCGATCGGAAAGATACGCAAACTTTCAGACAGCTTCAGCTTATAGCCGAATCAGACTTTTAAGCAGTTAAACTACTTTATTCAGGTTACTGCAAAGTTTAAAAAATGTTCGAAGTAGTTTAATAACTTTCCATTACATTTTTATTTCCGTAATTAGTAGTTTACTTTATTTACATTTTCCGAGTAACTTCTACCCAAATTACAAGTTACTTTCGAATTTTAGTCGTAGGTTTGATTATCGAGAAACATTCCTGCACACACACGCAAAAACGATAAGATGTTGGAATATTAGCTGATATTTGCAAAAGGGGGAAGCATGTGACGTAGCCAGGGCGGAAAAAGGGGGAGTGGGAGAGAGGGGGGTTAAAGGTCCGAAATTTTGCGCTGAAAACTGGCGTAAGGAGACTTCACGCATTTGAAGAAAGGGCTTGTCCCCGCTTCTCCTTAATGTAGGAACTCTCGCCCACTACAGGAGGTATACACACTGCATCCTCAGCCAAAGGAGGCAAGAAAATGCAGCACCCGTTCTGAACCTCATCTGGTGCTCCCGTAGTTTGTGCTGTATTTGAATAATAGCGTGCTAAAGGGCAACGCCAAGGTGACCTATTTGCGTGCGTGCCGTTCCCCCCAAAACTCAGAATATGCGAGTCTTCCAAGCCTCGAACAACGTTCGAGAAACCTTAGTAATTCCCCCAAAGTATTTAAATAAAGAAATAAAAAAATAAACAAGCAGTGTTGGGAGCTACTGCAAGTACATACATGGTACTTAAAGTTCTGCTTCAAGTACGTTTAGAATACTTGTACTTGAAGTACATTTTCTCAGCATGTTCCTGTACTTCACTAAAGATTTTTTTTTTTTTTTTGGGGGGGGGGGGGGTTACGAAATACAACTTTCGATTTTATTCTCCAAATATGAAAACAAAAAATTGTGTATCGTCATGTGAAAACGCACTATCGTCTTCCGAGGCGTCATCTGGTTTTAGCTCAGTTGATAGAGCGCTCCACTGGAAATGGAGAGGTTCCGGGTTCGATACCCTGACCAGGCGGATGTTTTGGGTTGCGCACCAGTCCCCCAGCTGTGTTTGGAGATTTGTGTTTGATGACAGCTGACGAAAATAATCCCTGGAGAAGAGGAACAAGAGGGACAATTGTCCCTCTTGTTCCCCCTCTCCAGGGATTATTTTCGTCACCTGGTGATTTCTTTGAGTGAAGTAATGGAGGCTATAAGACAGATACAAATAAGTGTATTATAAGTTGATCGTGTTAAATAGTTCGTCAGCGAGAGTCAAACAACTGTGTGGCGACTTGACCATCAAATATTTGCCGCCATTTCCGAGAAAATTTGATGCACCTCCGATTACCCCTAAAGCAACGCAAACCAGCAAAGAAAAAAGCTGTATAGGGGTAAAAGGGCATAGTGAAATATTGTGTTAAAAATAATTGTACTTTACTTTGAACGTACATTATATTTATAGTGTTTTACTTCGAATGCACTGCAGCCTGTGTGCTTACTACCTTCCTTGAACTACATATCATCTAATTCACTTTGGACTTTACTTCAAGTACTTTTTAGATGTACTTTAAGCAACACTGTAAACAAGAAAACAGTGCCCGCAAAATGAAGCTCAGACAATGCTAAACCTCAAAGTCGAAATCAGTGGCGTCACAAGGGGGGGGGGGGGGGCGGGTGCACGAGGGGCGGAGGGGGGGGGGGGGGGCGAAGTCGCGGTGGGCCACGCGAGAGCGGGGGGGGGGGGGTGGAGAGTCACGGTGGGCTACGCGAGAGGGGGGGGGGCGGAGGGCGGGCTACCGCCCCAGGTGGCGCTGACCCTCGTGACGCCACTGGTAGAAATGATATATCCGCTGTACATCTGACCAAAAACCAGAAAAGTACAAAACAATTAAGCACGCAAAAGCAAAACCAATATAAAAGCATTTTTATGAGACAAAAAAAAAGTCGCTTTAAATTTGGCTAGCAATATTTCGCCAACAGATCAAAACATATACACTTTCTTGTTCCCATAAAAGAATATATAAAAGTAACTTCAAATATAATTCGCTACTTTTCTGCGGTAGTTAGTAATTTACTCAATTACTTTCCATTTGAGTAATTTCTACTCTACTAAAATTAATTTTGAACTGAATACTCAGTCAATATATATATTTTTAGTAACTTAGCCCGAGCCGAATACAGCTTCGGGCTGACAAAGCTCCTTGTGGCCAAACCTACTTGACAGGTCCGTGGAATATGTGAAGACAGTCCTTGGCTGTTCAACGGCGTTTCATGTATCTTCCTGATCCTAGGCATTAGCGCATATGTCAGTGAAATCAAAGGCGATATATCGCTGGACGGAATCCGGACGTTTTCTCGAAAGAAACATTGAAAGACGGAAACCACATTGGTTGTAGAGCGCTGCGAAAGCCTAATAAGGACAGTGAAGTATAGTTTTCGTATAATTCAATGCTTACGATTGTAACACGAAACGCAAGATCCCTAAAAATAGCGGACGAGTACTAATTCAAGCAAGTCATTCCTCATTACCGCCTAGCGTAACAAGACAAGAGAAACGGGCGCGACGTTAGCCTCCCGTACGTCGAGTTATAACACGGTCGAATAAATATTGCACAGTGTTCACCGTACAGGCATGTGGGCGTTAACTCATCAAAAGATAATCAGCTAGACGACGGAGTGGAGCCTAACAAGCCCTAGACGAAATCCGGATACACCCCAAGTCGGTTCAGTGGAACTATCAACAGCTCATATCCGAGCCCACGTTCTCGAGCTGTCAGTCGGCACCTCGTCGTCTTTCATTACATATTCAACGCGCTACTCACACTCGTCACGTCACCTCAGACAGTTCAATCCCCGCCCCTGCCCGTCTCGATCTGGATGAGCGTCGTACCGGTATGCGGTCGTGTATCACTACTGCGCGATGCACGTTGAAAACCCCATGCTAGCTGTCGTACTGCACTGGCTAAATTTTTCATCTACAGTGGGTACCAATGTCGCCATACTCTTGGCAGACTAAACTCCGGCTGTGTAAACAATTTTTTTATTCTTTCTTTTTGTTGTTTATACACTGATTCTTTTATTTTTCGTTTCATTTTAGGGAGGACAAGGAAGTTAAACAATCATCTTTCTCTACAAGACACACAAGCAACAAATTTGTCAGGCTTGCTGATAAAATCAAAATCCATTCTTCTGTTAAAAAAAAAACAGAGAGAGAGAAAAGGAATAAATCATTAAAGAAAGATAAAAAGAAAGAAAATATAACTTTCAATAACTCGATCATTCCTCTTTCATCTCATATGTCCCAATAAACCGAGCACAGAAAACCGGGAAATAAAACCCAGTTACACGGCCACGGCTTATTTAGCGTTCACCACTGTCCAAAGGACGCCCCGAACGTGGTTACATACGATGCGCCGTAAACCTGACATGTCCACGTGAACCTCACCGAGAACGCACCAACCGGAAGGCAAAAACCGAAGCGAGACTCACGTTTATTGTTGCATCGCGACTGCACACGTTTGCCAGAAAGGCTCCTGTGCGCTGCCATTTTGAGCGACGCTGATGCCGCGTAACTTTTCCGACATATTGAGGTGAGCTAGGGGCACGTCATTAGGGTGCGCGAGGACAAGATGGCGGCGTCGACTGCATCGCCGACGACCAGCGTTAGCGACGGACTTACTGTTTCGGAACGCAGGAGGAGTTATCCACACAAAATCGTAGCATCAAATATTGTAGGAGGGGGCATGTTGAAAGGGGTCATGAAACGATATCGGGTTAGAATGTTCATGACTTTACAGGGACGTACTGGTCCTAGTCCCGCCCCAAGTACACACACACAGACCGCCGCTGATTCAGAAGCTTCTTAAACACGGTAAAATTGCGAGGATAAAGGGGGCTATTTCTTTGTCTTTGCCTTCGCAAAGCTTGATGTGATGACCGTCCAACGCCTCGCTGGCCTCGCCAGCCTCGCTTTGCTCACCAGCCACGCTGGCCTCGGTTTGCGGTAGCGGCCATGGATACAGAGCCATGGATCGAGGTCTCTGTGGCGGCTCTGATCACCGCAATTAAAGGGGTCATGAAATGATATTGGCTTGGAATGTTAATGACTTTTCAGAGGCGTACTGGTCCTCGTCTGGCACAACTATTCTCGCACGGACCGCCACTGATTCAAAAGCTTCTTAAACATGCACGGTAAAATTGCGAGGATAAAAGGGGACTACTACTTTCAGTCTTGCCTCCACAAGGCTTGCGGACGTAATTGTGGGATCGAAACCACTCGCCTGACGACAGCCGAGCGCGGCTCATGGATTGGACACGAGAACTCCGCGAGCACTCGACTTCGGCTCGTAACAATCAATGCCTCGGCGGACACTCGGGTAGTTGCTCGTGTCCAACCGCCTCGGTGACGAGAATAGCGGAACTCTGTGCCTGGAGCTCAGCACGCGTTTTCTACTTTGCCGATTCCAGCGCGTGGCTATGATTAATGTAGGCGGCATAGGATAGGCATCAGGCCACGGGGCCGTTGTTCTGGCTCAAGTTGAGAAGATGAACGATGCTCATACTTCTCGAATTTATTTGCCGACTGCCATTGCTTAGAAACAAAAACTAAGGCAAGTTTGTTCGGTCAAACGTTAGGGAGTGATTGTAAGTAGTATTTAGCGAAAGTGGGAAAATCGTTTCATGGCCCCTTTAAGGGCTGGAGCCTACTTTATAACGATCGCAGCCTCTGTTCCAGCACGTCGTGGAAGCCAAATCTGCCTGCCGCGAGCGCAGCCATAGCTGATGCGATGGCCATGCGGCTTCTGGCGCATTCTGACAAGCGCTTTGAGACTAATTATTTTTTTTCTAATTTATCGATTTGGTACTGGTATAGGTATTTTATTTATTTGTTTGTGGCCTTTCGCGGTCTACGACAACACCCGTATGTATTACAAATACTTCCTTAGCCTCTTTTTGCGCTCAGTGGTGTATGCTTCGGCAAGAGAAGCTTGGCAACATTGTACGACAAGCAGCGAACGTCCTGGCAGGAGAGTAGGTCCGCCTCACCTCCGCGCGCGGTTCGAGGTTAAGCCGGGATCCCACTTACAAATGTTCCAATAATAGCCTTCTGCACGCCGCCATCCTTGTCTACTGGGCATTCGCAGTAGACCTCTTCCGCGGAATATAGGTCGCCAAGTAAGCGTGCACAGCCCAGCGGCTCGGCATTTTTTGCCCGCGTAATAGCCGCTGGACAGGTGTAACCGAGATACACGAACATCGTGCAAGACACTCTATATCGCGGGAGCCACAAGACATTTCCGCGCATTACTTCCTTCCTCAAAAATTTGTTTCACACTATAATCATTAGCCGCGTTTGCATGAATGCGACTTCAGCACATCGACTCCAATCGTCCTTAAAATGAAGCCGACGCGGCAACGTTTACATGAATGCGCCCCAAGCCCTATGCGAAGGTGGCGCCACGCCGTTAAAGCTGTGGTTTCTGGCACCAGCCGCACCACTTGACCACGTTTTCTGGTGCTTTCCAAGTGGAGGCCCCTTGACGCTTCCGACCAGCCTGAAGATCAAGCCCTCTGTCTTCGATGCTGTGCAAGAAATTACGAGACGGCAGAAACATCAAAACCCAAGCGTTTTGGGCTCCGGGCCGGGCCGCCGGGCCCCTTCGGATCAGAGACGACGAGCGTGCGCACGCCCTGGCGAGCGGGATCGTTTCCAACCGCTCTGAGGACGCCACCGCGCTTCGCCTCGCCCAACCACGACCGGACCCCAAGGCCGAAAGCCACCGGCGCAGGCAGGAACGGCACCGAGGTACAAACTGCTCGCTCTGCGGTACCAAGCAGTGCTCGGGTCCCTCGGCGTCGTTCGTGCTTGCGCCGAAGCCTCAAGGGACTCTCTCGGACGCGTAAGCTCAGCTATTTTCCTTGGACTTGGGTTTGGGCTAGTTGGTTGTACATTGATAGACGCAGCACGCCTATCAATCAGCTATT
Source organism: Ixodes ricinus (assembly GCA_037355805.1). Lineage (NCBI taxonomy): Eukaryota > Metazoa > Arthropoda > Arachnida > Ixodida > Ixodidae > Ixodes > Ixodes ricinus. The sequence goes on from JAZHYW010021759.1 coordinate 19,799, forward strand.
TTCCGCTCACTTACGAGAGGCGTTCATAAAGTCCGTATTGTTGACAGAAAGAATTGAAAAAAAAAAAACGGAACAAAACAGGCATTAACATGAAAGCGCGTCCCTCTAGTTTCCGCACAGTATAACCATCGCGTGCTATAGTAGCGCGGAACGCCGCTAGGGAGCCGAAACAAAAGTGGGACCACCCGTCAGTGCCAAACACATGCAATGATCCGAATTTTTTTTTTTTTCGTTTGATGGGAAGCAATGCAGAAGATATTCATTCCAATCTGGGAGCGTTGTTCGGGGACATCGCCCCAGTTTATGACACTGTGGTTCAATGGCGCAGACGCTCCCAGTGTGGCCAAACAAGAGGAAAGCATTTCAAGGACAACGACCAAGTGATTGTTGAAGTGGAGTGATTCCTGAACACTCAAAACGAAGAGTTCTATAACAATGCCCTTACAAAAACAGGTCTCAACATTCTTTTTAATTTTTTTAGACTTCTTATTGACTTTCCGGGATCCTATTGAATTCCTTTTTAAACGCACTTTGTTTTGATTATTGTCAAAAAACTTTCAAAAGAAAAAATACAGATTTTTTTCTGTAGACTTATTTATAAAAAAATTAAAAAGAAGTTGTAATGATGTTTTTCTGTAGGTTATTTTCTAAAGAAATTCAAAAGGAAAAACAAGATTTTGTTTTGTAGACTTATTTATAAACAAATTAAAAAGAAGTTGTAACGACGTTTCTTTTTCTAGGTTATTTTCTAAAAAAAAAAAGAAAGCTTATTGACATCATTTCTTTATATTAATGTATAAAAAAAATTAAAAAAACAATTTTTTTATTATTTTATATGGTCTGCGGTCCTGTGCGGGGTCCGGCTTGGCGACGATGGACATATGGTTCTATAAACCCCCTATAAAAATCTTTTTTGACTTTTTATTGAATATGTGTTGACTTCTTGTTCACTCTGATTACTTTCTTTTGACTTTAAAGGGGCGGTGCAACGATATTCAATTGGAATGTTTTTCACTTTACACGAGCTTACTGGCACTAGTTGGACTCAAGGATACTCGCACGCAACGCCACTGACCAAGAAACTCCTTTGTTGCGCTGTAATTTCAAGGACAAAACCGAGTTTTTTCATTCAATCTCTCCTTCGCAAAACCCGATGACGTAGCTGGGCGGTAGCAGTACCGCCCAGTGACGATATTTGAATGCGGCTCATAGATTGGACCCGAGCGTGGCGTGGACACTCGATTTGGGCTCGTGATAATTACTAGCTCGAGAAGCATTCGGATATAGTGTCCTGTGTCCAATCGCTGCAATGACGACAACAGCCGAACCATAACAATGTCTGGAACTCAGCGCGTGTCCTTTGCCTTGCCTACCCCAGCGCATGTCTATGATCAACATTGGCGGCATATAATCGTCTCCAGATCACGTGGCCGCTTGTTCTGGCTGCGAGTTGAGGGGGTGAGCTCTGCTCGTGTTTCTTTAATTTTTTCTGTGACTTCAATTGCGTGTGGTGAAAAATGAACGGGTATTTCACGGGCCATTAACGTCAGGGATCCGTTCTAATCGGTATTTGCGCAAAATCCAAAAATCGTTGCATCGCCCCTTTAACTTCCTGTTAACATGGTCAACAAAAAGTTTGTTGATTTTGTGTTAAAACTTTTTGGATTATTTTATTCTGCCTGAGTCAAAAGAAAAGCTGTTGACTTTCTGTTAACTCTACGTTGATCTTTTTCTGCTGACTGCCTGTTGAAAGTGTCATAAGAAATACTGCAGACGTTCTGTTTACTTCCTGTTGAAAATATTCAGTTGACTTCCTGTAGCCAGTGTCAATAGAAACGCTACAGACTTTCTGTTGACTTTTTATTGAACATGGTACATATTGACTAAATGTCAAAAGTCACTAAGTTTCGCAATAGTCTCTGACAAGTTGAGAACCGTAGGGAGGAGCTTCAGTTCTCCTGCCTCCAGCGCGAGCCTTCTATCCTTGACAACGCTTCGACGTCTCGCGCCCCTCGAGCTCGAGGGCGCAGTCAAAGCATGACGGAAGGCATGGGGCGCGTGCTGGAGGCCAGGCGTTCGAAAAACACGCCCTGCCATTCTCACTTTGTAGGTGACTATCGTGACTTTATTGACCCAATCAAACTAGTCAACTAGTAAAGTAAAGCAAAATAACTATTTTAAAGTGGAGCAACCGCCTTGACTGGCTTCCTCCTGAGTGGTGCTATGCAGAGAAGCAATAACATTTGTTCTAGGAGCCGTTTTTGTGGATGTTGTTTTAGCGACTACGCGGAATTATTGTTAGTTGTACCAATGCTTTTTAGTAAGAGATAGAGTCCACGAACTTCGAAACACTGCCTTCCCTTTGACAGACTTTCGAGAAGGAGATAGGACACTTGGAACCTTAGTAAGGGCTGAGGTGGTCACCGGCCAAATGATTACCTTCAATATGTAGGCTATATAAGGCTCTGGAGCAGTGATGGGACTGTGTTTCTGGTGTTGAGTGTTTCATGATGTTTGTGTTTGTTTCCAAAGCTAATTTGTGGGATGTGTATGTACCAAAGGGACACTATCTCCTAACAGAACTCAAAAGATGTATTAAAAAAAACTGAGTGTCTTTTTTTTAACGTCAATCTGCGGTTCCGTCAAAAGGAATTCAACAAAATTTAAGTAAGAAGGAATTCTATAAAATGTATGTAAGAAGGAATTCTAAAAAAATTAAGTGGCCAATTTTAACTAGGAGTTAAATAGGTTGTCAAAATAAAGTCTATAAAACATCAAAACATTTTAAAAAGAAATTCAATACGATTCTAGAAAATTTTCAACAGAAATTCAAAAGAATTTAACTACAGATTTTTGTAAGGGTGGCCTCCTGCATGTGGTCCATTGCCGGCAAAAGCGGGTAACGTTTGGCGGCGCACATTTAGAGAAAGTCTGAACTCCTGCTCGATTTTGATTGGTGAATCTCTATTCCATCGTGACAGTGACACGAACTTTATGAACGCCCCTCGTATGGTGGCAATAAAAGCTCGCGTTTCTTCTCGGGAGAAAACTGCGGACGACCACACGTGATCGCACTCCGCCGCCGCCGACCAGGACGGCCGCCGCCATGTTCTCAGCTGTTCACTCGCTCCCACAGCGAGCGCCTTCCTATAATCCTCCCCCGCTCCAAAATGCGATGCGACCTCCGTTTACCTGCACTGAACGAATACGCCTTGGCCGTCTCGATCGACCTCCGCGTCTAGCGACTTGAATGCGATGCGCTTCCCGCGCGCATTATGCCGTTTCCATGACCGCATTGAATGCAACAACTGGATTCGGTGCGACTAAGTCGCATTCATGCAGACGCGGCTACTGACAGGATGAGACAGGCAGGGCGTCTCATTTGAGCGCCCAGCCTCCAGTACGCGCTCGTTGCCTTTCACGTGGTTTGGCTGCGCTTGCACTGTCGACGCTCACGAGACGTCTACGTGATATCGAAGACAGAAAGGTGGAGGCGGGACAAGTAAAAGACCTTGCCCGCAGTTCTCATTTTGTCATTGACTACAAATGTGAGAACTACCTGGAAGCCTCGGGGCGGCAGCCGTCGTTTCCCCAAGAGACAGCCTGATCCGGGCAGGAGCGAAGGACTTGAGTGAAACACCATAAACGTTAGCCGCCTCTGTGAGGCTTCCACCAGGTTCCTTTGCAAACACTTCCAGCTTCGACTACCATAGTGTCTTGTTTGCACCGAGTCCCGCGGAGAAACGTCAGTAAGTTAACTGGGAGAACTTCCCCGTCATTGGAGCACACCAATACGACCTGCTTCGCCGAGCCAGACGCATCGTGTTGAAGCGAAGAACGCGAGCGAAGAGAAAGGGGGAGCAAGCCCCATTATTAAGTTTGGGGCCTTCTTGAATAAGAACCCATCCTTTTTCTCTAGACCATTCCTGTTATTGTGCTCACCCCAGGGCAAGATGGCCGTATTCTTCCTCGGACACGCCGTGAATGGCGGCGCGCGGGTGAATATTCATTAGGCAGTGACAAATTACGAGCCCCATCGCCACCAGCAGTCAGCAGCCCCTCCGGGTGCGCTTTTATTATGCATGCTCCCTCGGCCCGAATATCTGTCACTCATTCCCTCGACGCGACGGCGCGCTGAGGGGACCGTGAGGTCCGGCGGCAGACCGACAGCCTCCGACGAGTCCGCTTCGTCGGGAAGGAACAGCAGTGTTCACCTGGAGGGCAGTTTTCTCTTAGTCGGCCAATACCCGCGATCTTCGCGCATGCGTTTCTCGTGTGAGCAGTCAGGACGCAACGGAGAGATAAGAGAACCACGATCGATTCCCCATCTGCGAAACGCAGTCGGCGAAAACATGAACGCGTCCATTTCAGCTTTAGAACAGCACTATACAAGCTCCTCCCACAGAGCCTTCCACTCTTTCCATTTTAGGAAAGCGAAGGGTGGAGAGAAGGCAAGTCGGGAATAGGAAACCATCAATTACGGCAAGCAGAGAGCTCTCTGGGAGGGGACCATCCTCTCAGCCTGCGATAGAATATAATGCTAGGGGCTAGGAATATAGGAACTGCCAAAACGGGTGCACCCGGCACCTTAATCTATAAAACCGACTACCACATCGCAAAAATAGAAAATCTGGCCGTTCATTCCAGCGGACTTTTTAGTAGCTTAACGTATACCCAAGGCTCTGTGCGTGACTTTTGTGTCAGCAAGGCCTGAACGCCGCAGGTCCAGCTTATAATGTCGCCCACTGTAGCCACACAATACATCACCTATAGGCGCCTTGCGACGAAAGCACCTCCGATATTATGCAAGACGCGAAATCATTACATTCAACAAATCGTATACGGGTAGTAAAACTCGGCAAACTGGAAACCGATTTCCCCGCAGTATCTTGCGAAGCGTACAAATGCTATTTCTTTATAGCACGCAGAATATATTAAGAGTTAAACATTTACGTAGAGACCTCCCCCATCCTACGTAATCGCACTAACATCTGCGTCACCCCTGATGGACGTTACCTCTATCGGGACGTGCTGGCAACACGAGCCAGATGGTCTTCGCTGGGCACCGTGTTGGAGCGCGTTGTTTACGTCTCATGCTCAAGGCGAGCACCCACGTATCGTATTCCAAGAACGAGGATACTAGTGCACTCGGCTATGACGGTCAGCAACTGCCCCTGCTGGTAGAGCATCGAGGATGCAGCTCGCCCCAAAAAAACCCGAGAGAATTTCTAGAAGCAACACCCCGCGAATATCTTCGTGAGAAAATTACCTAACTTAACTTCCGCACCCGGTAAGAATCCCACATATAGTCTGTGCAGCCCTCCGACAGCTTTGGGACAATCGGCGTAGTACAACTCTAAGTTACCCTACAGTCCACAGTGAGTATACGGGCTCTTTATGGACGAAGCCCGCGCATTATACTTTACCAGAAAGCGTGGAAGTAGCCAATCAGTGCACCGTGGGAAAAGAACGTGGCAAGCCACCGATAACAATTAAGTCCCGGCGCCAATCGCATTTCCGAACTAGAACGCCATCAGCGCCTCGCCATTCTCCGATCTCTTTTCGTGAACAACGGCACGCTTCCGCGCGCGGGAGCGTAATAACACGGGAAAGCTCGTAGTATCTGCGGAACTTTAAGGTAACTCGTAAACAAAACAAAAATATTACTGATGGGCATTATGCCTACGGCCAGTAGACACACAAGCGATTGTATACAACCTGCCCAACACCTGGTGTGCATTTCGCGTACGGTTCGCCATTGTGGGGCAAGCATAATTTACTTTCTTGTGATTTTTATATGCTTCTCGAGCCCACCGTTTTGCTAGAGCTCCGTTGTTTAACGCTGCGCATACGTATTTTTTGCCAGTGTCCTTATTTGGGGACCGGAACCATTTTTCACAAAGCCGCAAGTGCGGTTTTTTGCTAAAACGTTTAAGAAAAAAAAACGTTGACCATTGAAACGCAATTTCGAAGAATGCTAATATCGTAATCATCAGGCATAAAAAAAATAAAAGCGCAATATTTTATTCTAAAGCGGGAAACAGAAACCGCCCGTGTTGACGGCCAATAGACCATTTGCTGTCTTACCCAAGCATCAAGGAGAATGCAGGGATTGGTGTTCCACGCGCCACACGCGCACGCCTTCCCCGTATAAAAGATTCGAAGTAAATAACCAAAAGAAAGCATTGACGAACGCGCGTGCAAGATGCCATTTGTTTTAGGTTTTTGCTGTGGAAAAGTTACTACTGCTGAGGCCAGCACGTGCGGCGCGTGGAACACCAATCCCTGCATTCTCCTTGATGCTTGGGTAAGACAGCAATAGGTCTATTGCTGTCTTACCCAAGCATCAAGGAGAATGCAGGGATTGGTGTTCCACGCGCCGCACGTGCTGGCCTCAGCAGTAGTAACTTTTCCACAGCAAAACCTAAAACAAATGGCATCTTGCACGCGCGTTCGTCAATGCTTTCTTTTGGTTATTTACTTCGAATCTTTTATACGGGGAAGGCGTGCGCGTGTGGCGCGTGGAACACCAATCCCTGCATTCTCCTTGATGCTTGGGTAAGACAGCAAATGGTCTATAGGTATATTAATACAGCCCCAACTCAGCGTGACACGCTCCAAGTGCCAAGCATCTTTTCCGTGCACCACCGTACTGGCCAGGCCATCGCGACGCGAACAACAAAACTAATTAATCACATACACACGAAAAAAAATTAAAAGAAAACCGCGCTGCGCGAGTGATTTAGTTTTTTTAAGACCCGAGTGCTCGCCCGGCACTGGAGCTCGCTCGCTCGTCACCGGTGCAGTGCGGAGAAGTAACGTAACGGCGGACTCACCGCAGTCGCTGCCGCCCTGCTGCTTCCTCGGTGGCCGCGGTTGACCGGCTTCGCCTCGTCTGCAGCGCGGGAAGAAAAAAACAGAAACCGTGAAAACCAGACCGTCTCAATTAGCCCGCATCACTGCAACTTTCTCTCAATTACGTGCCGCTAACGACGAACGCCGCGAAGACAAAAAAACGGAACGCATCTCGACGCACAAACCCAAGCGGCAGCGATGTCCCCGACAGTCGTCGTCACGCTGGAAACAGCGAGAGCGGGCCGCATACAGTACGGCACGAATCTTGGGACCACGTTCGGGCTCCTCGCTTTTCTTTCCCCCGAAGACTCGTTGGATTGTTGCCGTTGCTGTTATTGTGCAGTCGGGCAGTCGCTACGGGCTCGCTGCTTCGCGCCACATACAAACGGGGAATTATGTTCCACATTTATTCCGCGGTCGCTGTTTGCTTATACTACAGTACTGCTGTTTGCTTATACTATAGTACTTATGAGTACGTGTAGTACATACGAGCGCGTCATATCTGAACGCGTGTTCTCTCGAGTGTTTCGAGCTCCCGAAAATTACTTTTCCGTGCTTCGTCTTGAAGCGTCCCATTCGTACAAATAAAAAGAATAAAAGCGGTCGCGTGAGCGTCGCACTTGTCTTACTCTGTTCAAGTCGACAAACACATCCGTGGAACAAACCTTACAAGATGAGGCGCATGACTCAAGCAGGAAAGTCTCTTAACCAGATATTTGTACGCATGGGCTTTCCCACAAAGAGTAGATCGCGACTTATTTTATTCGTGCTGTCTTTCTAACACGCAACCTGGCTTAGGTTTCCCACTTTCGCACAGGTCCAGTCACAACAAGCGACAAGCATTAAGATCAGCAAAAAATTGCTTATGGATCGCCTGGCACGTCAAACTTTTTGTCACGCCATGCTTTTTTTTCTTTTTTGTTTTTAATTCGGGTTTTTCAATGTGTCCGGAACGTGCGCATTCCGTAAGTGCTTAATACGATAGAAACAACAATGCGAGACACTGAAAAACAGAAATTGATCGACATATAATACCTGGTCTCGAGGGAAAGTTTGATGCTCTCGGCGTCGTTCCCGGAGCAAAGAGTAAAACAGGTCAAGATCCATTACACAGCAGAGGAGCCACGTTCCAACCGGGGAGCACGGGACAAGCTTATCCCAGTCGAATTCGCCGCGTACAAAACAAACAAAATTTAAAAAAGGGGGGGGGGGGGTGAAGGCAACGAAAAAGAACAACCTCAGCTAGCGTCGATACCGCCCACAGGATGAAAAGCAGCCCTCGTGCTTATCGCTTGCACCTCGCCCGCTCCCGGCGCTCAGACGTGATGGTCCCACGACGCACGCCGCGTATCGAACTATACGCCGGCCCTCTTGAGCAGCGAAGCTCTTCCCTTTCATACCCATATCCCTCGTCATTTCCGGTGCGGGCTAAATTCATTTCCGCGAAACTTCCGGAATTCCATTAAGCCGGGTACTTTGGAAAGAAGAGCGAGAGGACAGCAACGAACCGAGGGGCTCGGGGACGCCATTGCCCAAGCTACTGCATCGTAGACCAACCCCGAAGTCGAACCGGGACCCGACACAGAAAAACGGAAACCGAATTCCGCGCCACACTAGCTGCCGACAAACCGGGCTCGGTCGGCTCTCTGCTCCAATCGCACACATTCCTCGCACAGATCTATGTCGGCTCGATCGAACCCCGTTCCCTCCTCGTCGCTTTGTTGGCGTCGTCCCCTTTCGTTAACAGCTTGGATATACCGCGGGGAGGCCCAAGTACCTGGCGCCGAGAGTAGACTGAAGTCACGCGACGCTGACGACGCCGAAGCCAGCGCCACCTTTCGCGAGGTCCGGCCTCGACGTCGGTGACCTGCCCCCTTCTGCTATCGGCTTCTACCTCGTACACTTGGACGACCGCCGGGCTCCGACTAAAGGGGGCGCGCTGGATGCCGACGAAGAGTAACGGAGAGGGGGCCCCTGTGTGCAGCAGCGGATACGAGTCGAGTGCCTCCACCTTCTCCGCGGCGCGGCACTCGTAAAACTGAGACGTGCCACGTCCGGTTCCGCTTCCGGACCAGGCAACGTCGTTTTAGTAGCAGGCTGGTTCTGATTGGACGCTGCGGTTCGTTAGCAAAAAAATAAAACGAGAAAAAAGAAATCGAACAAGACGCGAAAACCAAAGAAAAAGAAAACCGGCAAACAAAACAAAGTAACGTTCCGACTGAAGCACGGTCTCGGAACACCGGTCTGATTACTTCCTTCGCTGCCCAGCGCACGTGGCAGCCAGCACTAATTAAACGGAAAAAGGAACGACAAACAGAGCTCGTTTGCTCGAAGATGCAAACAAATATCGAGGCAATGGTCACACTGAGACGATGGTAATTACCGTATTAGCGCAAAGTAGCCCGGTGCACATAGCAAAAGCGCGACCTAGAAAACCAAGGTCCCTACAGCAGCTGGTTCCGATACTTATTCCGGGCGCTTCAGCGAAAGTCGGGCAATCTCTTCCCGCGAAAACTGCTCATCGCAGAGAAACACGATGGGTGCCCATCGGACACTGTCGAGGGGCGTGTGGACGCTCGAAACCTACCGAACACAGAAGAGTCATCGAAGGAAAGGTAGTTCGCGCTAGAGGCGGGACGTCCCTTCCGTTCTCATAGTGTTAGCGACTACTTTGATGCCGACGCTCGATACGCTTTTCTTTTCCTCTTAGGTAAGGGACTATAAGCCGGCCACCGCGAGTTGTGGAACGCGTGATGAATCAAACGACAAATCTCTCCCGAGATTCGTTTGACCCCGCAACCATGACATTCCCCTTTTGTGCATCTGAGCAAGTACGCGGATGAAATGACATGGGTTATGACTCGGAAGACGTTTCGCGAATCCTCGCTGAAATGTGGGACGTCCACAGCGACCAAATGATTGGCCTACGGTTTAACCTCGAATTCGGTTGGGTTTTTTTTTTCTATTCTATTTTTATTTAAGTGTATGCAAATGACACTGTTGTTTATTGCTTTGCTGATTTCTTTTTTAAACTATTGATTGAAGTGCTGTAGTTACTGATATGAGCTAGAGTGCGCAAACGGCGACAAGGCAAGAAAGACCACACGCTCTGTACTGCCCTGTCTTGTATCATTGTGCAATTTCTTGCCTTAATATATTTTTTCGCTGATACTTTGTACGATGAGGTTTGAGGGACAGTCAAGCTGCTTGAGCAGCTTTTTCATGCCCAGCTCTTACTATACATGGATGGTAAACGAAGCTATTATTAAAGTTATTATTATTACTAAAGTACGGTGGCCGAGCCTTGCGGCAAAGAGAGTCTTGACGTGATTATATTTCTCCTAATTAATACTACCCGTTTCCAGGAAATACCAGTCAGCGCTCGAGCAGGTCAGTGGGGAAAATAGCCGACCGGGCCATCAAATACAGAAACAAAGGCTGTGACCGTAATCTAATTCCTGTCTTCACTTTCATTTTTTTTAAACAATAGAAGCGAGGGATTAAATAGCTAGGAGCGACCAAGCGCTCAGTTAGAAAGAGCGGAGCACCCCCGAAAATCCGCCCTTTTCGTCGGCGCAGATTGGCTAGCGCTGGGCCCGGGGACCAGCCCTGTAATCCGCTCGAAATGGAAGCGACCAACCCGCGGAGATTCCCACTGTTGCTGCCAAAAAGAACAAAAAAAAAAAAGAGAAATTAGATGATAAGACTCGGATTAAAAACATCGGCTATATACACAATCAACATATACATTTACCCGCAAAAAAAGTAAAAAAAAAGTTTGAAGACACGAAGATAAGTCTTTACCAAAATCCGCCCAGGGCACGAATTAACTGTGGTGTCTTGTGCAAAGCGTGAAATTATTCATCTTCAATAGTTACAAACTTATTCGGGAAATTAATTCGGGACTTAAAGAAACCCGACGTATCATATGGTATTTGAGGGACGTGTAATTACATGCGGTCGATGCGGCATCCTCCATCGACCCAAGAACCGGGAGCGTAATGCTTGCCAGAACGTTTCACACCTCGCGTTGTGTCCCAGCCCAGCCACACTGCGAACCCTCGTCACCTCTGGCGCCTGGCGCCCTCTATAACGCAGCGCGCTCTTTACGAAGCCTCTGCGTGAGCTTAATTGTACGTCCTTCGCAAGAAGATGGTTTACGCCTTCAGGTATCTCACGACAGCACCCCCGCCAAGGGAAAACAGTGCCATCCTTTTGTTTCGTTTAGACCCGTTCGCTTTTGAATTTGGGTCACAAGTACTGCTCTCAACTAAAGGCAGCATTTCGGTAGAGCGAAGGCTATAAGAAATGGTGGTATATAAGACTGAGACACTCGCAAAAGCTTTTCAAGACAAAAAAGAAAGAAAAAGAATAATGATGCGCGAAGAACAACAACTAGGAAATACAAGGAAAAATGCCACGTTTCCACAGCTATTCGGTAAGTGGCAAGAGCGTGTTCCCTCGTCGTAAGAGATCCAAGGAGGTGATAAATGGGTATTACACGAGGGATCCTTTTCGGGGTGGGATGGGAGCGACGTCAGTGATGTTGCCTCGTCAGGTATATCTATGCATTTAGTGGCGATCCCCCAGACGTTTTTTTTTTTTTTTATGTCGTCTGAATAAAACATTGATTCATATGGCTGTAGACTTCCCTCATTGACATACACAAGAGAAAACTCACCCGAAAATTGGAACGTTTCTTCGAAATTTAGAGAAGACAAGTTTCATTGCCGGGACTGACTGATGAGGCAGGACTTCGCGGACCCCTAGAATGCCTCCGCGGACCCTCATCTGAGAACCATTGTTCTTCAGGGTGCGGCGGTACGGACTAACATTAGGCACGCCTCGGAAAATTCAAATTCCCAACGTGCATACCTGAAACTCAAGCAAACGTAACTTCGGCAAAAAGATTTTTTTTATTGGGAGTTTAATTTTGGATTAGTGACATATTAAAAATGAAGGCCAATGTCCCATACCAGCTTGTTGGTCGTCTACACACAGGTTGATGAGCTCGCTCCCGGGTGGCTTTCTGAACGCAAAAACGCTAAAAACCAATAGTAGAGGCTGGCGATGAGCAAGATAATCGCGATACTTATCAGTTTTAACGAAATATTTGAACTATTATTACCTGGGAGCAAGCTCACAAACCTATGTGCAGACGACGAAGATCAGTCATACAGATAGGAAATTAACGGCCGCTGTTTTTGCTCTACTATTATTTCACCAACGCCAACTTAAACTCTGAAAAAAAAAAATTATGTGAGACTATACGTTTGCGTGCCCCATTTCGGGTATGTATGCTTGGAATTCGAAATTCGCAAGGCGCGCCAAATGTGTTAGACCTTACGGCCGCACCCTGCAAAGAGCGAGGAAAACGAGTTTGGCACGGGAACATTTCATGCCTCTCAAAACTCTCCAATTCACTCCGCCCCTTTCCAAGACGGCTCTGGAGAATACTTGGAAAGCAGCGAGTTATGAAGCTTTCCAGCGCTCATCACCCAGACGAAAAATGCCGAGTCACTGGGCCGTGGACGCATGCGCGGCGTCCGATATTCCCAAAAAGAAAGCGTCTACGCATGCGCAGAACACGTTCTTCACCCCCTCGCCCAGTAGACAACAATGGCAGCGCACAGAACCGATAAAAAGGCAATTACATAAAGGAATGGTGGATACGCGTAGCAGTTCCACGTGTACTCTGTAAGCCAGTTAGAAGAGCGCACCATGCGAGCCAGGTTTGCAGTCACGCTGCTCTCGAATATGCGTCGTTACTATCTGCACCTTCAGGTGGTAGGCGTGTCATCTGGCCACTGCAGCACGAAAGCGAAAATCTAGAAACAAAAAGAGCCGCATCCAAGAAGCGGCGAACAACCCCGTGCCAGTTCCGTCGCATATTCAGTAACAAATATGTGGGCAGATTGTAACACCAGTCTAAAACCGAGCCGGCCGTAAACCCGATTGGCCGCGCGTGTATCCTGCGAGTGTATTGTCTCGAAACTTTTAAAAAGGCGCATTCTATCGCGTTCCGACTAGGCGCAAGTTTGTTCGTGTGGAGAGAGACAGCGTGCAAACGGGTTGGCAACAGACCCGGGCGTCGGGCCCCCTTCCTCCCAACCTCCGGTCCGGAGGGATTTAGTGGCGCTCATTTCGCCAACTGATTAGGACACGTATACGCCGCCGGAAGGAGATAAAGGCCCGCGCTCTTTGTTCGTCCTCCTCCCCTCCTCCCTCTTGATACGATTGTACCGCCTAGCGCAGAAACAGTCGGAAGGAAAACGGTCGCCCAGGATTAAGAGCCCAGCTCAGAGGAGATTACCGCGCGCCAGATGCGCTTGCGCCGACCGAGCTCGCGTCAAAACTTCGCGCCGAGCCGGGACAGACACGGACCGTCGTCGGTCTGGCGAGCCATTTTTTCGGGCGTAGGAGCTGAATAACAAACAAGGTGATTCCGTGCGCGGAGAGATACGCGGTAAAAGGGTGATGACGGGGAGCGACAGAGGTGTGCGGAGATCCCCGAGATTATCGCCGGTGCCCAGACGTTTCGGGGCAGCCGCACCTCTGGGAGCCGGGTGATTGGCGGCCCGGCGGGCTTCCGCGCCGCTTCCCGAAAAAGTTGGGACGAGAACTTGGGCCCGAAACTCGATCGGAGTGGCACGCGCGCATCCTTTCCCTGATCCCTTTCAGTTCGAGCTTAGCATACCAAGTGCGCTTATCCGATTGTTTCGTCAAATATCCATCCCGGCTTCAAATTGTCTCCTGTTGCTTCCTAGTGGTCCGTGAAGCTCTGCGGCTTCGTATTCTACTTGGAAGAACTCGCCTTGACCGCCCGCACCGCACCGCACCGCACCGCACCCCCCCCCCCCCCCCCCCCCCAAGTGACCGCGGGAAGGCCAATTTAATGCGTAGTTCATCCTTACATGTCCCGCTTCGAATATAAAACACATTGGCATAACTCAAAAAAATTACACCATCTTCCCGCGGGGAACCATGGGGTGATGCGGAGCGGATCGTAATTTATTCCCTTCTTGACTGATTTCTTTTGGCCGGCCGGATTTGGGCTGCGGCGGACGCGAGCGGCCGAGAAACGCTAGCAAAGGACAGCCGCAGAGTTGCTGGGAAAGCCCACCCCACTGGAAAGCCCTGGCGTGGCGCTGGGACCCCAGCGCCCAAAACTATTCTCCTTTCACTCCTCCGAGGGAACGCGCGCAGCGCGCTACCGCTGCTTATATTCACACTTGAAGGAGAGGAGACTAGAGGAGGAGAGTTGCGCATGCGCGCGCGGTGTGAGTAGAAGCGAACGCACGCGAAGTGCACGCAGCTGGTAGAGAGAGAGAGCGGAGAGAGTAACGCGCAGCTGTTGGAGAGAGAGAAGGAGGAGAGTTGCGCATGCGTAGTGTGAGTGCGGACGACGCCGACGCCGCGGGACATAGACCCGAGCAAGAGATGCTCCGCATCTAAAACAAAATCTATGGAAAACGTGAAAATCCTCGGCATGCACCGGACAGAAATAAAAACTCCCCGTATTAAAACCTTAAAAAAAAAAAAGAAATCCAATCTTGGTTTTAACTTATAGCAGAAAATCCCATCCCATCTTTGGAAAGCTGTAAATTTGCGTTAGCGTCGTACGCTGTCTGTGATTACAATCGGCAACAAAATATCTGATCTGTCATTCATTCATTCGTAGTTTTTTAATGCAATCAGGAACTTGGATTTGCATTTACAGACCGGTGTAAAAGTTAGATTCGAGTGGTAGGAAGGGAGCGGGAAGAATTCTGACCCCTGCGTCAGCGAGGCTTGCCTATTGATTCCTTGATTATGACCTAGGTCACGCGAATGTCCCACCACATCACGGTCCCTAGATTTGTAGTCAAAGGGAACAGGCCACATTTCATCGAAAGCCATTTTAAGACAGTTTCGATCAAATTCAACAAAAATCATGTTTTCTCTCTTTTCTTTTCTCTCTCTCTCTCTTTTAATGCAATGTTTTTGTTACGCGTAATTAAGCGTTCATGGCACGCCGTCACGAAATCTGGAAGAGAGTTCTCCTTCCTAACTCGGTGAGTCAGCCGCACTCTCGGTGGCGGCAGGGCATGAGGCGCCCTCCATCGGAGCGAACGCAAGTTAGGCATTTCCGCGGGCATGCCACGACTCGCACTCGTTAACGGTGACAGGAGCAATGAGCACTAGATGTCGCAACGAGTGGAACTGAGTCCCTAGTCGCCTGACCCGGTGGTGTATTCCTTGCGTGGTAAATAAATAAAATAGCTAACCAATTGCACAAAAAAAGTGGGGGAGGGGATGTTTGAATTCCAATTTCGCTTAATCCTTTGCATGTAAGGACTAACTATATACGTCTCATCTCAACGCCAGCGGTAAGTGCATATTGAACAATTAACTTTTTGGTAAGAACTGTATTTTACGATTGCAAGAAATATTCAGGATTTAGAGGTGGTGTCGTGATTGGTGATTTGATGTAGGGCGTTCTCGGGAAGCAGGGAGCGCCAGACATCAACGCGCTTCCTCTCATACCTGCAGGATCGTGTCTGTGGATTCGACAGAATTGCGTCCTAGTTACCCTCTGCCTCGCCTTCACAATTCGAGTCTGTCGCTACGACTACTTCCATCCTATTTCGATTGGTTAGGGAGCACCGCCACTACTTATTGGACCTGTTTCATGGGCTTCTAAATGCGCGTATGCGAAACATTAATCGACATGGAGGTCAAATGTACTCTTCCGACATTAACCTACTAGCGACTTTCATCGCGTCTTTTCCAACGTGCTTCCATGGTTTCGCCTTTAGACCGCCAGGCGCTGTGAATGTTTGACTCGCTCGAGAAGGCTGGCGAGCGAACCATGCCGCCACAGCTTTCTGTTCTAGCCGCTAGATGCCGTCCATTCTGCTGGAGTCACCACTCTAAATTAAAAAGCGGGAAATCTCCGACGACGCCTCCCCCAGCGCGTCGCTCGGTGCGCAGCTTCTTTGGTCCTCGCTAGCCCTGTGTCTTTGCTTGCAGACCGCGTACCCTCCACCCGGTTGCGCGGCCGACCTGGGAAGCCGATAGAACACCGGTGGCACACGACTCAGCACCGCCCGGAGGACGCCGAACAAATCCTGAACACAACGACATCGATAAAAAAAGGACAAGGAGAGAGCAAGAATAAAAACAGCCAAGAGCGTGATTCCCAAAATTGCGGGGAGAACGCGCCGGTGCGTGTGACGTTGCTACGATGCGCTTTTACATACTATCCCCTTCCTCCCCCCCCCTTTTTCCTGACCATACCGGGCCACGCGTGAACGAACGTGAGAAGACGAGAACAGACAGACGAAGCCCTTCCCCCCCCCCCTTTTTCCCACACAGAAACGCGCGCACAGCCCGAACACTTAAAAAAAAAGATGGACAAATGAGGTAAGACACGGGTGGACAATAGATTGGGGGATGGGACAAAGATAAAAGTACGAAACTTTGGAAGCATATTGCTGAAACAAGCCGGAGTGCACGTACGCGTGAAAGCGTTCTCTCTGGCGGCCGCGTGCCCCTCCCCTTTCACCTCTTCGTTTGTCAATCTCCCAACCTTCACGCTTTTCTTTTTCTTTTTTAATTTGACGCGAATTTATTGTATTAGTATTCGCAGCCGCGTATTTGGTTCTCCTCCGCGTCACGTGGGATACGGGCCGTTCGTCGAAAGACATTTCGTAATAGGGCAGCTCATAGCATGGCTATTCGACACATAGGGCGATTCGTCATAGAGCAGTCCCTCGGACAACTCCTCGAAAAACCGGAGATAATAGGGAGGTTTCCGTAAACCGTTTTCCCATCCCCGCTACGCTCTCCGGAACGAGGACGCCACTACTGCGCATGCGCGGCGCCAGCCTTGCCTGCAGAGTCCCGGATCTCCTTACGGGTTGCGGATAACGTTGCGGGAGAGCGGAAAGTGTCTACGAAAACTCCCTAATGTTTGAGGATCTTGTTGCCCGTGTACTAGTGTGTGTGTGTGTGTGTGTGTGTGTGTGTGTGTGTGTGTGTATGTTTTTTTGCGTTTGGTCGTTTTTGTTATTTTGCTTGTGTGTAGTGTTTTCTTTCGAAAGTTTAGTCTTTTGTTTCTTTTTAGGTTGGTAAACATTTTAGTTCACCTTGGAAGCATAGAATAAAAAACTTTCAGGAGCGCGACGCAGCTAATGCGCATGCGCGACACAGTGCGAATGTCGCTGGTCCACGTGCTCGACACAAACTGCGCATGCGGGACACAGGTGGCATATGCGCGACAGGGAAAGAATAGCTCGTCCACGTGCGCAACATACAGACTGCGTATGCACGACAAAGCCACAGACTGCGCATGCGGGACCGAAACGTTTCCCGTAACACCCCACTATTATTGCCCAGCAATTTGCCATCCTTTTTGGCCATTAGTGACAGAAAGCTGCCAAGATTCTGGTGGACATAACATAATTAGTCGGCTTTTAGAAATGAGTAAAAGTCTGATTTCTTGTGTCGAGGAAGGGGTCGCTTGTAATGGCATTCTCTTGGAAGAACTATGCTCGATAAACTTCAGAAATGCTACAATTATAAGAAATATCTGTCAATAGTTTGACGAACTGTCATCGTGACGGACTGCCCTATGACGAATCGCCCTATGCGACGAATAGCCCTGCTACCAGTTGACGTGTGATGAATTGTCATTCGACAAATGGTCCTATCAGCCGCGTCACGTTCGGTGTGGCGCATCTGGTCGTCCGTTTAAATCCATCATGACGACCGTGCCCTGCAGACATGTACATAACGCGTTACTAATAACGAGTTACACATATTTGAAAACAACCGGAGACGAGGGACGAAGAAGGGGACAAAACAGGTATTTAGTTACTTTTTGAGCGAGTAACGAGTAACGGTGTTTAGTTACTTTTTGGGGTAACGTGTACATGTCTGGCACTAAGGACGCGGAGTAAGAGCGTGCAGGCCTAAAGGAATGCACACGTAAGCGCACTCAATGGGAATGCCCACTCATCGCACGCTTGTCGCCATTTGATGTACTGGTAATTGGTGACGTCTGCGCAATCGACGATATTCGGTCGACTGAACACAAAACTGTCAAGGCCTGCAGGGTTCGCTGCTCGACAGTGCGCACACCCTCGTCGAATGTTCACAGCGCCAGCCGTTGAACAAACGAAGCTGTGGAAAGAGATTTATCTACAAAACAAGGAGGTCAAACGAAATCGCATTGCAGTGGTGATTTGCTACCCCGAAGGAGGATATAAACGGAAAGGAGAGAGAGCTGGATAGAGAGAGACTCAGCACGCATGTATGCACACGCACGCTCACAAACGCGCCCGTGCACACACAAACACACACACACAGACGCACGCACACACAGGTGTGTGTGCACGGACAAGTCCACGGACGGACAAGTCGAGTGAGTTCGCATGTGTACTGAAATCGCCTGAGCGGCGGTTTTCCGAATCTGCGCTACGCGCTGTCCGTGAACTCGTATGAAGCGGCGTTCCTGGCCTTTTGGGAGGAACGGAGGAACGCCACCGTTCCATTTTGCGTCGGTGGAACTGGAACGGGAACTCGTTGCGTTTTCCAGGGAACGGCAGGAGGAACGGTGTTTCGTTTTGCAATTTTACCCGTACTTAGTAGGCAGCCAGGCTTTTCTTTTTTCAGCGACTATTTTAGCCTTCGGTTTCAAACGTCGGCGAAGTGCCGAGAAATAGACAAAACCAAAGAACTGGAACAAACGTAAAAATGTGATATTGGGGACTCGACACGTGGTTCGATGTGGATATTTTCACCCGCATTATTTTATTTACGAATTATCCAGTACAATAATTTATTAAAATACGAAAAGGTAACGTTAATGTAACGACATGTTCCAATCTTAGAAACGTAACGGGAACGCGTTCATTCTGAACCACTGGAATCCGTAACGGGAACTTCTTCCAGGATTGGGAAGGAACGAGAAACGAGCTTTCGTTCGTGTTTTGGAGGACGATGTACAGCACTGCACGCTGCCTCCGCTTCTTTTTATTATCATCATCTGAAACGTATAGCATTTCAGCAAATGGGGTTTCATTAAGCGACGTTTTCGGTGAACAGATTTCGTACAGTGACCTGCCTGGGGGTTAGGTGTCAATTGAAAGTATGCACGTCTCTGGCGGTAACTATGATGGCTCATACTGACAAGTCTCGACAATACGAGGCACCGATTTTTTTTATTACTTAGCGGAAGATTGGTAGAGGTATATGAACGTGCCATTGCTCGCTCCATCATAAACTGGACACAAAAAAGTTCCAAGAGTGTGGACACAATCAAGCTCGCCTGCTTTTCCCATGTCAACCAAGGTATTACCAGAAAATGAAGGAGCTCGCTCTAAAGCTGGATGTTTCGCACCGGCAATGAATTACCGAATCACCGTTTTGATGCGCAAATAATAGAGAGTTTTAGGGAACCGGGTTCGCACATCCGATACGGTATACGGTGGGCCCTCCGGTACGAACTGCGCATGCGCTATACCGCAGAAGACTCGCATATGCGCAGTTTGCGTACCGGAGGGACCCTCGTACCGTATCGGATGTGCAAAATCGGATCCCTTCAACTCTCTAGGTACTTTAAACCGAAGGTCTTCCGTAATGAAATCCAATGGCGTTGGCATTACGATAAAGCGTAACGCTACGACTTACACGATTTCCAGGGTATACGGCAGGGTTTCACTCCAAGCATATGTCACGTGCTATACCGTATAATCAAAATAGATAGCTGCAATACACTTCTTTTATTTATTTTCTTAATAAAAAAGTTTGACTTTTTATAGCCTCTACCTATCAATAGACATCTGCGAGCAGTCATGCTTCAGAAGTTAGTCTGGACACAGTGAATTAAAAATGCTTTGTTGGGAGGTTAGTTTGGCGGCCGCATACAAGCCTTAGTAAGTCCAATCACAGACTACCCATATTGGCAAGATTGGGGGCCCAGAAACCGTAATGCAATACGCATTCCCGAAGAATAGGATAGGAACTGGGTGTCGCGCTTAAACTTTCATTCAAAATCCAGAAGGCGAGAGAATTGCGGTTTTGCATCGACAGTCCAATGCCAGAGGAAAATTTGAGCCAGCCACACATCCGAGTAACCAGGTACGAAGGAAAAGCGGCCCCAACGCGCACGCTTTATCATCCTCGAAAACCCAGCGAGCATGCTAGGAGCGAATTCATCGCCTCAGTGCGGAAAGCCCGCAAACGATCATTCGCATTGCGGTAGCGTTCTCGCAAAACAAACCGCTCGTGCTCGCAGTGCGTACGGTACAGTACTCGTTGCCAGCGGGAAAACAAGAAAAAAAGAAACCTTCGCATAGCGCTTAAACAAAGCGCGCTCCTGAAGGTCATTTGGCGAGGTGAAGGCGAAAACAAAAGACGGGAATAAACATTTCCGCCTCCGGTGGTACCCTGCCTGCACATTACACGCAAAATGCGCCGCAATCACTGCCTAAGTAATCGCGCGTTCTTCTCTCGACCCCTCGTTTCCCGTGCGCGCACCTTCGCACAAACAACCGGTAGCTGCTGCAAGTTCTCGAAAAGAAAAACTACAGACATTCCGCGCAAAGTGCGCGCGAGAGCAACTTGTCCGACTGCTCCTCCTGGAAGGATTTACGAGGAGCGAAGAACCGGGTGCGAAGACGCACGCTCCTCCGTCCGTCCTCTCCTCCTCCTCATCGCCGTCTCTTTCTGTCAGCCGGATTCATCAGTCGTTCGCGCGGACGGGCCCAAGCCCCGCACCGGTGGCCACGCCCCTGCTTCGCACACATCCCGCGCACGCCGCGCAACCACGCGCATACCTCTACACGTCGCCTCGCAACTACGTCAACGCGGCACATGTGCCCGCGACCCCTGACGGGCCTGCTCCATTTTTTATACCCCATCTTTTCGCCCCCAACTTTCATTATCGTTTCTTTTTTTTCTTTCCGTTTACGTTGTCGTAACGAAACGACATGCTTAACAACCCCAGAAGCGCGGGTTCTATACTCGTACCAGGGGCCAAGGCGCCGCGCGCTCGCAGCGGCAGCGGACGGCGACGGACGCCGATTCGGCCATGCATTATTCAAGTACCGCCAGATTATAAATTTATTCAAATCTGGGCCTCAGGAAGGAGTCGGCCGGCACCCCAACCCGCGTGCTGAGGAGCCATCGCTATCCAACGCGGGCTCGCAGAAACGATGAGCGATGCCCCAAAGTGCGCCGTGCCGCCGCCCCCGAGAAACCTCGGACCAACATTTCGGTAGAAACACGCGCGCGTACCCGCGTCGTGCCAAGATTTTACCCCCTTGCTCTAACGTTCGACCAAGAAAAAGCGCCATCGTACACCACCCAAAATTGTTCGTGGGATAATAATGAGCGTGGTCCCCACCCCGTTCCACAAACAACTCCGCACGCACGCACGCGCGCAACGAAGACTCGGGGGACCTCTCTGGCAGCGTAACATAGCTCGGGCTCGGGCCGCTATACTGCGGGTGGAGTTTCAAACCGCACAGTGCGTATGTATATAGTGTTGCTGAAAAGTGCGGACAGCCCAAACAAGTTTTCATGCGGAGGCAGGAAAATGGGCCAACACCACCTAGAATAATTAAGGCGTGCGAACAGCCTCCTCTTCCTCCGTGGAACGTCGTCAAAGTGGGATGGCGCCAGCTCGGCAATTGAACCCCAGCCCAAGCGTCCTTCGACGCGTTGATTGGACACGAGGCCCGGCCGAACGCAGACGCGGCACTCGTGACCAATCGGCGTCTTCGCTCCATCTCACCGTAATGACGTCGTCAACTGCACAGGCTTCGAGTATTCCGGGTGGTGATCATCTGGCAAGGCAGGCGCGTTCTTTCGCGCGTGCGGCAACTCCAATGCTTCTTGCCCCGACAACGAGGATCGGGCAAGCCCTCACTCAAATAACGACGCTCGTATCCACTCCAAATTATTGGCACAGATCTAACGCTGCGTCAAGTAAGCCATCTATACACCGACTAGTGTCGCCCCCTGTGTTTCGAAAGTGGAACCCGCGTATCTCCGGGCGCAGTGGCCTCCGAAGGGAGGCGGTTGGATGTCGCGAACTTTTGGCGCACCCGAAGTTCCACGTCGACACTGGAGGTTCGATTAGTTCGCCCAACTCCCCACGTTTGACGAAAATCGACGGAGTTCGCTTTCTTAAATATTTTGCCCAACTTCTACCCACAATTTTAATAATTTAGAAAAGCAAAAACAAAAAAAAAACAAAAAAAACCTTTACAAAAGCTTATAAACATACGCAAAAAGAAAGGAAACTTAACATTTTAATTATGCAGTTATGTAGCTTCCCTCCTGCGCCACGTTGTGTCAGGTCGTTCTCGACTTCCGCGCATTGGCTTAATAGTCAAACTTGAATCTAAATTTCGCCGAACATCGCGCTCAAAGCTCGAGAAAGTCGAACCCGATTCAACTCGAACCTTAGGAGGTTCGTGACACCCCTCGTCGGTACATCGCCGAAAACACGCGGTCTCCCCATCATGCGCCCTCGTTCTTCATCCTAGCGAAGGGCACGGAGGAATCCCGCTCCCGTACGGGAATCGAAAATCCCTAACATGTCCGTTTAGGTGCTGGGCAGCCATACTTTATATGGAGGAGGTTCCTCATTAACTAGCTGGTTTTTCCTGAAAATGTGTTTACTTTGCATGTTTTTTGTTTGTTTGTTATATATAACAATGTTTTCCAGCTTGTACCCCTACCTTGTGTAATATTTGTAGGGCTTTCAAGGTTTAAGAAATGATGCTGATGATGATGCACGCACCGCAGATTTTGTGCTCTCTGAGTTTCACAAAATACTCATATTTCTTTTTGTTGCCAGTACGAAACCAACCCTTTCGAAGTAAAGAAGAGCTTGAAAGAAAATGCAGGAAACGTTTTTGGAAGATTACTGTCCGGAAAATAACGCTTTCGGGATAGTCAACCACAGACCGTGATGGAATTCCCGGATCGTCTAAGGCCGTGAAAACCCCAAGGAGCGGATGATGACCGTGCACATCAAGGTTGATGGTTAACGAGACGAAAATATGTCTTCGTGGTGCCTCCGAGGAATTTGCGGTAATCGGGCGCAAGGTGCGAGACAGCGCGATCATGCAGAGAACTTCTTCGTCGACAAGGTCCCTCCTACGTGGCCAGTCGTGTCCCGTTTGGATGAGCAATAACGAGCGAGATTCTACTCCAAGCTGCCCGACTATTGTATTAGTTAACGACACATTACCAAAGCATCTCCAGTGAATTTTTGAGCGCCTAGAGCCGAAACCCATTTAGCATTCAATAACATTCAAGGTAGCCGCCGTAACTTACGAGGAGGACACAGGACGACGTGCAAGATGACGGAAAGAGGCGAGTGACCACACTGCCCGTTTATTATTGCGATAAATTGCGTTGGCGCCATGTGATATATATTGCAGAGGTAGATTACGTGAGCATTACAATTCCCCAGAACGTGCATTGCTTTCACTTCGGCTAAAATTACCCCGACGAGAGTTTGTTTCTCAAGCACACATTTCGTGCCACATATGCTTCCATTAACGCACACTTGAGGTACAAGAAATATCCCATTCAGAAACAAATCTTGCTCTCTTCAGAAAACATGTTAGTATACATCATGCCCGAACACGAATTGTATTGTAAAACGCTCACATTCCGAAAGAGAACAAAAAATATATCATTCCCATCTGCCGCAGCTGGATATTTGCCAGACAGTCCCGCTGGCAGATCGGGCGCGTGACGGGAACCCAGTGAAACGGAGCACACAACAGTGTATGCGCACGCCACCTTTGCGCATGAGTCAAACGCCGAGGCGACGTCAGCATCGAGTGACCAAACCGCACGAGCCAGCCATACATACGCACGCACACGACCGCGTTGTTGGCGGCGGCATCCGATGAGCACGTTCTTTACGTTCTCTCAACTATCCCGCACACTCCAATTCGGCAGCTGCCTCGCGAAAGCTTAACGCTCTGAGCGCAGATATACAGATATTCCGACCTACAATTACGTTACGAGGCGTGTTTCTCGTCAATATTCATTACTCCTTAGTTAACAACCTCCGCTACTTATAAATTAGATCGCATCCCCGCGCGCGCCCAACTAATTCCTATTTTATACTGTAACTCTTTTTTTCTTGCGCGCGGTTTGATTGTATTTTTTTCTTTTCTTTTGGCCCGCTCTCGCTCTTACGGAATATTCCCCGTGGTGCACACGTTCATTCATATTAACTTATACCCAGCGTAATATATCAGAAACCGCGCAACCCTCTTCCGTCTTTCCCTCGCACGGAAGAGCTAGCATCGACATCGACGGCGCATATAGACTGTTTATCGTAGCGAAGCAAGCCCAAAGCAAACGCAATATACGAAAACGTAAAAAAAACATTCACAGCGGCTGCGCATCAATAATAATCCCTGCTTCAATATGAATCTCTCTTATTTCCCGAGCCAGCGTCCAGAAAGCGCCCGCGTACGACCCCCGAAAAGTTACCGATTATTCGTGCGAATACGGTTCGCCCGCAATCGAGTATATTTAAGTAATTAGGAATATGAGCAGTACCGACAGCGGCTCGAAACTACGCGTATATCTTTAGAAAAGAAATATCACTAATATTGAAACCGCGTAAATTGGAGAACAATAAAAATTTAAAAAACGCAAACAGAAAAAAGTAATAAAAAAATAATTGCATTTTTTTTTTAAGACAGACTATTGTTTTATTGAGACAGGCGTTTCGCGGGCCAGCGTGCACGTCATCATCTGCTGCACGCTTAATTCATTCCGTGCAAGGGAGCGGCGCGTAGCGAAGGTCCCGCGCACCGCCGTTTCTTCGCGGTCACAGTCATATATATAAACGATACGCAATCTACATCTCATAATTGTCCCCGGTCTCGGAGACAAAGGAAGACCAGCGGTCGAAGGACACACGCACGTGCCGAAGTACGGGTATGCGGTTACAGCGGGCAGCAAGCAGGCAGCACGCGTGGCCCGAGAGGCGCCCGACAACCATACACCCGGCACGTCCGACTTTTCGAACACAGCGAAGAGGCGCGCCCGCTCAGAGTGTCGGGCGCCTTGGCACGCTTTTTAATATAAATGAGAGAACGAACAGCGCCCCCCCCCCCCTCCCCTTCCCGCCCTTTTTAGTCCGCTGCCGCAAATCGCCTCCGCACGGAGCTCTCGGTTCAAACCGGGAGACTCAAAACTGGATACTAAAAACAGTCATTAAAAAAGAGGACCCCCCAAACACACACACACACACACACACACACACACACACACACACACACACACACACACGCACACACACACACACACACACACACACACACACACACACACACACACACAAAAGGCGACAAAAAAGAAATAATGAAAATAAGCAGAGGGAGGGGAAGGTGGAGGCAGTCATAAGAACCCCGGAGCAAGTGAGGGGATGTGGAGGAGATAATTATACACGTGTTAGCAACGCATCGACTCGTCTGTGCAAATATCCATATGACCAAGAAGATAAAGAAAAAAAGAAAGAAAAAGAGTGTCGGAGGAAGCGATACGTTTCATCTTTGTTTCACTTATTTTCTTTCTTCCTGCGCCTCGGATATCGCCGCTTCTTCGTGGTGACTAAAAAGAAGAAGGAAAAAGTATGGCAGCCACTTCATTAGTTCTTCTCCCCCGTCGGAGCGGGAAGAGCGTTCCCAAAGTAGGCCGTTGGCCATCGACCCCTGCCTATCCCTCCGATCGCCATTGATTTCTCATTAACTGGTACAAGAAGATGCATTTCCATCGCCTTACCTCGCTTTTATGGTCGCCTTTTTTGTTTCTTTCTTTTCTCGACTAATCTGGACCCCTACATCAGCCTGCTTCCTTTTCCCTTCTAATTCCCTACCCTACTAATTTTTCACGCGTCCATTTTCGCCCGGCTAGTATCAGCACCTAGAAATCAGCCTAATCTACGAGTGCGTCCCCCATTTTCATGTATATGAAGCTACTTCCGTAAATTAAGGTACACAAGTACATCAGGTGTTGATAATCTTGGCTATATGGACATTTTAAGCGTTGCATGAACCAAAGTTGCCAAAGAATTTGAGAAAGACACAAAATTCTCCAAAAAAGCATCTGTCACTTGCTTAAACGGGCCCTGCCAGGACTTTTCACTGGTTTTTAATTTGCACCGAACCTGAGCGCACTGAACGTAGTAACTTAATGAAACTTTTCTTTTCTCGAATTTCGCTTTATTTTAAAAGTTATAGGCAAATTAGAATTACAAAAACAAGCAAAAAATAACCTCCTTCATGACGTCCTTGGTTGCTTGAGTGGCCGTGAACTAGATGATGAGTAGTGAGCTCAGCGAGCGGTCACGGCTGCCGCACTCCGTGTCGATGGCTCGAGAGGGCGCCACTAAAGCATGTTCTGGATAGGCTGTATGAAGCGGGCAGCCAGGGCGGCTCGCATTGCATTTGCTGCGCGATGAAACACTAACTCGGCATGACACTTCATTGGCCACAAACGACAGCAAACACGGGGTAAAGATCAGTTCAGAACGGGAGCCACTTCGCGCTGCCATAACGCCAAAAGGCCAACCGCAAGCCAAAGCTGCTCGCCGAAGGCCTCAGGAACGCTCGGAACCGGTCGGATCCTCCAGTCCGTACGACCGCAGCGCCGCTACGTACATCCGGGACCTTTCTACGCTCGCCGCTCGTTGGCGCCTGATCCCACTACACCTTTCTAGTATGCGCCGCGTTTTCCACCTCTTGGTGGCGAGTATGTCGACGGGTCATTTCTTGTTTCCGTACTTTCTAAACTGCATTTGTTTCCTTTCTGATATAAAATAGTGAAAACAAATTACTTTTATAAATAATTGAAACGGCTCGCGCCTATTATATTTTGTATTTCGACAAAAAAGAAACTTTTAGCGACTCTGACCAGTAGTAAACCCAGGACCTATGACGTCACATATCGCGCGCTTCTGGGAACCGTGGGTCGCCCCCGTAGGTGGAGGAGGTTTCCGCGTCGTCCGGTTAAAATATGACGCACTGATATTTAGTTACTCTCTTTGTGCCCGCTGGCTTGCCCGAACCCCGAGCGACATGAAAACCGCAAAAAATGCAGACGCTTAAATATGATTGCGGGGCCCTTTAAAGGATGAGCGTGAAGACGTCATAGAACATCTGCGATCGACGGAAAACTTCACAGTAATATGGGTCGCTAAACTCGTGAAACACAAAGATTCTTTGCGTTATGACGCAGCAGAGGGAGTGGCCGAAAGAACGCCGCGAAGTTTTGTTTTCTCACAAACCTGCAGATCCGTTTACCTTCGTGACGACTTTCATTGAAAGGGCGAAAACTCCCTATCACTCCTTAGCCGCCGAATAAGAGCAGCACGAGAGAGCACGCGGAGACGAACGTGGTTCGTACGTGTGACGTCAGCACGAAGATTATCAGCTGCGACCAATGTGCTTGATCGTCTCTAAAAAGCACAGCGGAGGCCATTCTAAAGTCAACACCATCAAAGTTGACAGTCTGATATCGTTCTTATTTCCGCCGATAAAGACTGAAAAACGTCCCTGCCGTCCATTTCCTTTCTCGTGGGTGGCTAGATCAGAACCAGCCGAGTTACGTTGTCCACCTTCGGGCGGATTTCGCCCCCATAAGAGTATAAAATTATGTGGTCTTCGTTATAAGCATTGGAAATCGGTGGTTACCAAGGCTAACCACCGATTTCGCCTGAAGTCGTGCATGGTAAAAAGCTTTCTAAAGCACTCGAAAGCTATCAAAAAAACGTCACAATTCCTTCCGCAAAACAAAAAAACAAAAAGTGCACGCGCACCAACGAAGGCACGCGTGAAGGAAAACCTTTAAACCGGGGTTACACTGCTTATACATCAAACAAAGAAGGTCTGCATACAGATTCGAACGCGAGTTAACGCGAGATCCGTGCTTGGAATGCCGTATGGCAATGAGTTCAAGAAGAACACTTGGCACGCGGCATCCGAACCACAGATACTGCGGCGACTCGTGTACTCAAGCATTAGCCGCAACACCAACATCGGTCCGGCCAAATCGCAAACGTTAACGCTACCTAACGAACATGGAAACAGATACAAAATGATTCGTGATCTCCTCGGAGCGAACAAACAACACGGACAGCACGCGGCGGAACAACTATCTCTGCTTACCCTCGGGAGTCGTCAGCAGACGATACAATAACAAGAGAGAGTGGACACGCGCGGCCGGCGACCCAGACTGCACTCGGGTTGCCAAAAAGCTGCTTTAGTTCCGGCAGGGCAAGAAAACGCTGGCACAGCGGCGGCTCAAATGCATTCGGCTCCAGGGGGAATACCTCGAGATGGTGGACACATTAAGTGAACAGTATCTGTGGCAAGGAAAGGATGTGTAAATCAATATTATGCTACGCCTCTCTTTGGCATGCCAGAGTCGCAGTGTCTGGTGAGCGCACTTATTATACACCGCGACATTAAGTATACATCAAAATTAAATTTGATTTAATAAAAAAATAATGTCGAGCAAGAAAAACGTTTTCCTTTGACACATATGTAATACAGCAATATGTACGTAGTACCGTATGTCCCGCACTGCATTCGGTGTATATTCAACAAAAACACATTTTGTTTAAAAAAAATATTCCTTAGATGGTTTACACCTGGGGCATAACCTGCACCCGGTGTCTAGTCCCCACGTGAAAAAGTTCTCAAACATAGCACACCTCGACAAATGCCCGCTTTGACTTATGGAGAAGCCCGTATCGCACATATTAACATACTCTGTTATTCACAAAAGTTCGTCACGTGTTGTCACAAAGAACGATCTAAAAAAAATAATGCTATAATCCGCACGTGCAGATAGACAGCACCGCGAAAAATTTCAACTTTTAATCCGGAAAATGCGGCAACTTTCTTTTGCAGCTTACAACCAGATGCGCAGCAATGAAGGCTATATATGTTTGATGAAAATACCTTCGAAGCCGTAGCTCCGGTAATTTCTGTTGAATCTTCAACAGCGAGAGCGAGGAATAAGATGAGAACAGAGGAAGCGCACGGCACGCTTTGTGATTCATTCGAAGTAAGTCGCCATTAAACCACCATCAGGAACAGTCGGTCTTCGTGATTTCTCCATGAAGTGGAGACGGACTCGGGAATTACTTAATAATGTATCCAAAGCTGTGAGGCCGGCCAATCTCCAGACGTCTGACAGTATTGTCCTAAGAATTTATAGTCGGCGCAGAGTAAGCTGATTGAACGAAAATCAGACTTCGACTAACTTTTCCTCTGCGACAGTGGCCGCAACTTTCGCTTTCTGCCAACTTCGGAGGCCGGGACGTGGAAGACACCACCGGTATCGGTAAATATTGTACAAAAACGAAAAAGTAATACTGTTGAATCCGCGCTCTTGTTGGAAGGGAGCTCTCTTGACGTTACCAGAGTTATTTGTCTCACACTTTCAGGGATCTTCCGGACTAAAATGGCAACTTTATTTGGAATACTTCGTGGTGTTTCAGCCTTAGCAAACAGATCATCGTATCAGTATTTGGAAGCTCCTAAAATATCCTACTAAGCGAGAAAAAAAAATTCCAATGACAAGCAGTGCAAATGGTGTTGCGTTTGGATCATATTTTGAACGTCTAGAATACCTTCAACGGTTGTTCCTTGTCTAATCTTTGATATTGCCTCAAGGAAGAGGAAGACGTTCCATCCTTGAGCATCAGCTTCATATGAGCACTGTCATGGGGCTCATTGAAAAAACCTTTTGCAAAAACGATATTTTATCGATGAAAGAGTTAACACTCAGGGTAGCTGGTGTATGTTAACAACTCGCTATTTAGCTTTTTTTAGTTTTTAGTCAAGTATGAATAGTGTTTGTTGCGGTTGTTACGGTAGAGCTTTGTGAATTGTCCCTTATGCGTCCGCCGTGTGAGGTTTCCAATACGTGCGAAATGACCGCATGCTTTCACGTATGATTCGAACGATTTTTTTATTTTCCAGGCTTCAATAAACTGATTTTTGGCAGTAACTGTAAATTTTTCACAAAACGCTACACAGAACACTTTATCATTCAGTGTTTTAGTGCTTAGCTTCCCAGGATCCAATATGCACATTCGATATAAAACGAAGAATTTTACCTTCATATGAAACGGACGCGACTGTGTATGGTCCGAGGATTTACTGGGGCATGCTAGTGTACCGAAACTTGTCACTGGAAAACACCCCCGAGATGTAACTGCGGTGAAAGAATGCATGAGTGAAAACTAACCAATAAAGAAAACTAAAAAAAAAAAAAAGAAAAAACATTGTCTTTTTTTTTGCGTTTCTCAAGATTATGAAGGATGTTTTTGAACTCCACCATCCCTTTTCCCAACAAGAGGTTGTGCACTCATCTGAGACAGTGCCCAACTGATATCATCACCAAAATTATATTACTTAGGGTGCCTAAATAGTGATCGTAATTACCCTCCGAGATATCGTGAACTATCTATCGATAGGGTCGTTTAATGCGTAGATCGAAACAAGTGTAACCGAGTGTATGCCAAAGAAAATGCATAATGCCACGTTGCGACCGCCTGTAACCAGCCAACACAGTAAAGAAAAAGAAAACGCTTACAGAAGTTTAAAAAAAATCTTGGAGGACGCTGATGCTTCGCTTTTAAGAGTGGAACTCGATAGAGTTATCTTAAAATTCTTCAAGTTTTTCTTTAAGGCAATTGAGTTATTTTGAAAAGTGGAATCATTTGAGACATGTGGCGACCTTTAATTCGCATTACATGTGACGTGTTTTAATCACTTTCATTCAACGCGTGACCTCGCGTTCCACGTGACCGTTATTTGAAATTTCCGCGCGATGTCATGTGGCTGTGACGTCATGGCCCTATCGAACAATCAGGATTGTCACGCCACCGGCGTCGGCTTTTCTGCGACATGAGCTCTTTAACGCTACGCGTTAAAATGCAGTGATCCCGGAAACGCTAGGCCGAAGGAGTCAGCGTGATAAACAAATCATTACATCCTAAAAAATAAGTTTAATATCATGCATCATTATAATATGTGCGCCAACGCACCATCCCGATCGGGGAGAGTACTTCGCCCTCACCACGACGCTGCGCTGCGGCAAAGTATAATATACGTGGTGTCGCGATGTCTACGCCGCGAGGGTAGCTTTTCAGCAATATCTCAGTGCGGGGTTAGGAGCGCACTCAACGGAGCTAACTTAACCCTCCCAAACAGAAAACCACGAATGAGAAATAGCGCAAAAATTCCGCGTACTGTACCGTGTTGGATACTAAGATTAAAACGAATAATACATACGTTATCCTAAGAGGTTCTCCACGGATTTGAAAACTTCCACAAGTCTATCACGACCCGACAGTGTAGCGACGCCTCAGCTATGAGTGTTCGAATCGATAAAGTGAAATTAACATTTGCCGCTATGTTCGCGCACAGTGTTCACTGAAACGTACGTAGCGGGGTGAAGTAGGGTAAGCCATTTGGCGCTGATCGCCGTGAATGGTGCAGCAATCAGATCACCAACTACCTATGAGCCCTGTGTATTCTATATGCAGTTTTATTTGTATTACTATATAATTATTTTCATAACGGATTAAACAAAACAGTCCTTGAACATAGACAGAGGCATGCCCTTACAACCGTGACCCCAAAAGACCAGTCCGGAAATATGTGGCGCCCCTACCGTCTCCCTGACGAATTGTGACGCGGACCGATGTATACGGCGCGAGACGACTACCCAGGGAAGGAAAACGAAGTTCACGTTGGTTTAACGATTTAAGATTTAAGAATGCAAAGAAGGCAGGCAAAAAAAGCAAAACAGAGTACGCGAATATCTTGTTCTGTGTTCGTCTTACTTTTTGTGTCTCCGTGACAACTCACAATGATAATATAGAATTGATTGAACGATTCCTGTATCCGGTCACCTATGCCACACTGAATGGACTGAACGATTCCTGTATATACGAAGTAGGATAGCCGCGACGTCTCCTGAAGTTTTCCGGTCACCTATGCCACCCTGAAGCTTCGGGATGCAATGGTCGGATGACCGAAGCCTGACTGATGGTTTGACCTGCTCTGCGTCGCCCGCTCTATCTGGAAACAACACGATACGCCCGAAACGTTATGTACTCCATCCAAAATTTCGATCAAAACAAAACCGAGAGGGAACCGATGCAGTCTGCGAGCCCTGGAAGAAACCGTCCGTTGGAGATTCCCAACGCGAACGCCTGAAAGCGGGAAACGCAACACGCGTAATCAATTAATCTTCACACCGTTCGAAGCACACCAAACCAAGCGATCAGTCAGCTTCCACGGAAACCAGATCGATCAGTCCTAAATCCTAGGAAAGGAAAAAAGAAAAAAAAACACGCTAAACAAGTGCGCGTGTGTAAGGTCATGGCAAACATGATAAAGTAAGTACTCATTAAAAAAAGAAATGAAAAGCAACCAAGCAAACAATTTAGTTTTCAGTGACGGAAGAATCATTCGACCTTTCGCAGCAGGTTGTGTAGCAGGCAAAATATTAGTTTGGAGCAGCCACTGACGATTTTGGAACAGATGCCAACATCTGTTAGAGCATCACTCGAAAATCAAAAAGTGATTGCATTGCAAAATGAGTTCATCTTTGATGACTGACGGATCCTCTTTGATACTGGAGCATATATTACTTCTTACCTTTTGAAATAAGTTTACAACGGCCGCAAAAGGAACACAGAGCTTTCTTTTCAGAAATAAGGCTCTGGCCATGGTAGGATCCATTTATAATAGGTACTAAAAAAAATGGCTAAAAATGAATCGTAGTGCAACACTTCAGTTGGGACAAAGCCCGTCTCGCCTCCCACTTTTACACCCGGTAGCTTATTTAGCCTGTAAATATTTTTTTCTGGAATATGCCAGCGAAAACCAGCGTATCCGCTAACACGTCTGCCGACAAAAATGCGTCGCCCAAGTTCTATGAACCTACAAAAATTAAGGCTCAAATATTAAAGACAGCAAAAAATCAGCAGAACCCATCCTTTGGGAATGATTATCTACGTTAATGCGAATAGCATCAAACGGTGCGGAGTTATGCGCGTTCGTCAGGTGGCCGGCACACTCTAGATACGCCAGCCCACTCTTGAGGCGATTCTAAATTTGTTGACACTTTCACA
Source organism: Ixodes ricinus (assembly GCA_037355805.1). NCBI lineage: Eukaryota > Metazoa > Arthropoda > Arachnida > Ixodida > Ixodidae > Ixodes > Ixodes ricinus. The sequence goes on from JAZHYW010021759.1 coordinate 52,842, forward strand.
GCCCTGCGCACGATCTCCGCAGCCCAGCACGTGCGTTTGTGTCACTTAGGAAGGCGAGCAAAGCACGCGCCATACGCACAAACACTCAAAATGGTACCGACCAGACTTTCTGGCGTCTCAGCTAGTCTCAACCAACGAGTACTCTAAACGGTTGTTTATATCTTTACCATAGGACGCGCTTTACAGCGCTGTCACAGCTACCGGTGCGCGCGCGTTCCTATGCACGAGGAGCTCATTCCGCTCTCGTGAGGCTGAGCACGGCTGCTACATCACCCTCTCCCGAGCGCGGGGAGAGGGTGAGCTAGCGGCCGTGCTCAGCCTCACGAGAACGGAATGAGCCCTCGTGCATGGAACGCGCGCGATGGTAAAGATATAAACAGGTGTTTAGAGTGCGTTGAATGACTGCCTTCATAGCTCTGTGGTTAGCGCGTCTGCCTGCTGATCAAAGGGTCAACGGTTCGAATCCCGCCGGCGCCGGTCTTTTTTATTTATTTATCGACCCGCGGCGTAAGAGGTTAGATAGCCAGATAGATAGATAGATACATACATACATACATACATACATACATACATAGACGAAAAGTGCGTGAAGTATCCAAAGAATGCTATTCGCATTAATAATCCACCAACAAATTTGAAAACCTACGTTTGTGCTTTAAAAGTGACAATGTTCTTTAGCGGCGTTGGAACAAGAGTAGGGTCAAAGTTCGCTGCTCTTGCAATCAGCAGCAGTACAAGAAAGAGCTTAACTACAATATTTATTCAAATACAGACCCCAGCTTTTGTTGTTGATTTTTTTTTACTTCTTTGCGCAGCTTCTTTAATTAGAAAGATCTAACTTATAATCAAGACCAAAGAAAGTAGGCCTGTAATAGTACTCAGCATAATTTCCTAGCCGATCGCGTTCACCCAGGCGCTCCCCCGTGTCAGCCGCTGCTCCTAACACTCCGGTGCAAAGCGGGGAAGCTCGACGAGCGCGCCAGTGAGAGGCGATGAGAGTAAGCACAGAAGCATGCGGCAAACATGAAATCTCGTCAGGAGTACAAGACCCTGGTTCTGTCTTATCACAGTAGCCGTCATGCCTGCTGGCATAAAAGCGATGGCTTTACGGGCGGCACTTTGCAGCGATCTCGACCTTGTCTCCAGACGTCGCCGCTGCGAGAAAACCCTACTCTACGGTTTTTGGCGCGAGGCTAAGGGGTGGGTTTTCCCGTCGGACGCCACGGTATCCCGCCACTCTAAAAAAAGACCGCGCGTCTACTTTCCCGCAAAACACTGGCAGGGCCGATCACCGTAACGTACGGAGGCAGTTCAGCGAATGACGATGCCGAAGCACATGTTCAGACTAACAAAAAAAACAGTATGAGTTGTTGAAATTAAGCAATGCAAGCGTGACGTTTTGCATCGCTTAAAGGGTAACTGCAAAGAAAAAAAAGTGTATTTTTAAACAGCCTAATTAGGACAAGCATGTCACAAAACAATTTTTCCGCCAAAAACAAAATTTTTTTACAGCAATATTTATTGCGCAGGACTGATTTTAGTTTGCGGCTATTTCACCCGTTTTTTGAATCGCGCGCCAGAAAGTTCCCTATTACGTCGTCACAGAGTCTCTGCTATACGCATTCACGGAGCGAGCGTATACCAACCACTCCGCAGGCGTCGAAAGAGCCCGGGAGTTTCAAATGCGGAGAGGTTGGGAGCTCCCGACTAGAGTACGTTCTGTGGCGTAAATATTGCTAGAAAAAATTTGTTTTTTCGCGGAAGATTTGTTTTGTGACATGCTTGTCCCAATTAGGCTGTTTAAAAAAACTCTTTTTTCTTTGCAGTTACCCTTACTAATATTGAGTTTTAGTATGGCGTATACGTGCAAACGCAAGCACTGGGCGTTTGCGTTATCTTTGCGTGTTCCACACTGAGCATGCGCGGAGCTTCAAACTGCGTCTTGAACTGGCGAATGGCGGCGACGCGCATGCGCAGGCTAGAGCACGCAGCCCTCAACGAAAACGCACAGCACTTGCGTTTGCTTTTATACGTAATACTAAAACTCTATAATGTCACAACTCAGACTGCAGTTTTTGGTATAAACATACGTTTCGGCATCGTCATTCGCTGACCTGCCTCCGTAAGTTGCGGTGGATGGCTCTTCGAGTGTTGAGCGGGAAAGTAGATGTAGAGGCTTTTTTTAGAGCGCGGTACCGGCGCTACGAAAGAAGAGTCTTCCGTGTCGTCTGCTTAAAAACTTGTTTTCAAACGTTACGCGCGTTATGCGCAGTTGCACCTTTGGAAGTATCCAGTTGCTACGCGTAATGCTGGATGGTTTTAGAAACTTCCATCGCGCTTACCCACTAACTTTACGGATCACTGGTGGCAGCCGTCCGTGACATCCACGACGACGCCAACCACCACAGCTATGAGAATTAACCACGTCGCACCTCCGCACTCAGGTAGTGACGGCACCATTCCACCCCCATTGCGCGACCGTGCTACAGCTATCGTTTCCGTTTCTTCGCACATTGTGGGCGAAAAAATACGACTTCTTTTGCAGCGTTTTCTACCAACTTTTAGCACCTGATATCGCCAACATCGTCTGAAAATTTAGACGATGAAGGCGATCAACCCGCCGGCGCATCAACCGGCCAGCCCGGTTGACGAGCAATATCAATACTTCGTTTCACCTTAATTTAAAGGCGCAGCCGACGTTACGAGCCGATAGGATCGACCAAGCAGCGATCAAAGCGCGACATGCATGGGATTCGTCCATCCTCCTGCGCTTGTTCTTCCGTCGGCTAAAACTTCGAGTCAAGTGCAGCCTGTTCATGCCGCGCTGAGCGGTCATGACTGGTAGGTGTGCTATCAGTGCTTATCAGAAGCGAGCTCAAGCGGTCACGAGGAGTGATGTTGATAGCGGATGGAACAGGCTGATAAAAGAGCGGAAAAAGGGTTTTCTGGGTAGGTTGGATCCGGGCGTGGTGACGGAAGGTTGTATCTCGACACGACGGGATGGAATAAATCATCTGAAACTATTTGGACAACAGTCTTCACTGGCGCAGTCGACAAAACGAAAAAAAAATCGTGAGGAACGCAGCATTCAAGCATACGTCGAAATGCTCACATCGGACCACCGGCCCACGGATCAGGACACCAGCGGAAACGCCAACTGAAGTGTTCACACCGCAGAGGTGGAAGTCAGGAACGTGACTAGAGCAACGCCGCAGAAAGTGGAAACTCGGCAAGCAACCCCGTGAAACTTCAACCAAACCGCCCATGCTACAAAAAGTGGAAGCTGGAGATCTTTCGGCGGAACGTCACCGAAGCGCCTCCTTGAAAGTGGAGACTTCAACCGAAGCATCTACGCTGGAAAAAAATGGAAGCGGGGGATTTTCGTCGAGACGTCACCGGAAGTGAACAGAGCGGCTGCCTACGAAACGTCACCGCCTGACTGAGCAACGGCGACAGCCAGGAGACAAGGAAGAACCGCAAAGTGAACAGAGCGGCTGCCTACGAAACGTCACCGCCTGACTGAGCAACGTCGACAGCCAGGAGACAAGGAAGAACTGCAAAATCAAAAGAAAGGGGGTGGGGACAACGACATGAAGAGGAGCAACGCGCAAGTGGTGAAGTGAAGAGGGCTGCTGAGGGGACATCTCGGGGTCACATCCTGTTAGGACACTGAACAGTACTCGTGGGTAACACCAGATGAACCCACTACAGCCGGAGCAAATGGTAGCAGAGTGTCGGAAAGCCTGGGGTGCAGCCTGCCGCCTGATTGGAGAGCGTCGGTGAAGGTAAGAGGCATCGAGTGGTGATTGGGGGTGTGGCTGATGATAACTCGTTCGAAGGCTAAAGCAGAGCAGAAAATGAGTGACGACGATCTAGACGGGAAGGGGGCTGTCGGTGGGGCATTGGGGGACGAGAGAATGAAAGAACATGCCGAGCTGCAACTACGGCTCGAAGAAAAAAGAATAGAGCGAATACAGTTAGAGTTGGAAATGGCACGGCTGAAACATAGCTCGGCAACGGAAAAAGATCAGAGTGACCAACCAAAAGAGCTAGCGACAGAGATTATGCAGTTCTCTAAGATGCTTGCGAACGTTCTTAGTCGCATACCGAGCGAAGAGGAAATGGTGCCGGGATGGTTTGATACTGTCGAGAGTGTGTGGGAGGCCTTCAAGGTTCCCAAAAATGTACAAACAATGGTACTACTCCCGTATTTATCGGAGAGAGTTAGGCATATAGCAAGGGACGGCGAAACTCTCGGATTCTTGCAGTATCCGGAGGTAAAATCAAAGGTGCTTGAACTTTTGCAACTGTCCCCTAATGAATACCGAAGGCTGTTCATAAACGCGAAGAGAAAGGAAAATGAGCCCTGGACACAGTTGGCGGAAAGAGTGCGTGGCTACCTGGACTATTATATTCGTAGCAGAAAGGTCGAGAACTTTGGTGATTTGAAAGAGTTGTTCATTGCGGACAGGGTGAAAGAGATATTGAGCGAAGATGCTCAGGCTTTTGTTACTCTTCGCGAAGGAGATGACTGGTTACGGCCTATTGGTATAGCAAAGTGGGCACAAGTCTATGATGAAAGTAATAAATTAAAGGGAGACAGTGGGAAAAGGTTCAGTAAACCGGCCGAGCGACAGAGACTGGAAGGGAATGCAGCACGGGGTCCATTCCCGCCCAGAAAGTGCTTCGGGTGTGGATCGCTAGGCCACCTTGCCAGATCATGCCCAGAGTTCGAAAAGAAAGTTGCGGCAAGGGTGGAGAAGGTAGAGGGAGATGTCAGCGGAATTGTAAAAGAAGCCAAATTGATAGAATTAGAGCTTTGTGGAGAAAGACTGCCAGTCAGACTAGATTCTGGAGCGGATATTACAGTTATCCGAAAATCGTTGCTACCTGACAGACGAGATCAACCAAAGGGCAAGATAAAACTAAGAGGTGCCTTTGGGCAAGAAATCGAGGCGGAGTTGGTTCACGTACCATGCCGCTTGGCAGATACAAGCAAAGTTGGCAATCAGCAACAAAAACTGATACTCTGTGCTCTAACAGATGAGCTTGCGTCGGGCTTAAATGTACTGTTAACGCAAACAGATTATGAGGACCTTAAAGCAGTGTGGGATGAAGAGCTTGAGGGAGATTACTTGGGTGCAAACATGGAACGAGGAGAGAAGTTTTTAGAGCCACCTCTGGGCAGTACGGAGGGAATATCTAACGTGGACGAGGGTGAAACACCGCGAGCGGGGGCCTTCTGCATTGATAGCGAGGGGTACAAAGAAAGCGGAACAGCAGAAACAGACGACAGCACAGGCAAAACGGATAGCCGCGTGGAGCAGACATTGCAGGATAGTCGTCTACTCTTTCGAAAAGAACAACGAGAAGATGAATCATTGCGTACGTTGCAGAAATATGCTAAAGCGCGTAGTCACGGTTTCACAGAGATCGAAGGCCTACTGTTCCACAAAGAGTCAATGAATAAACAGTTAGTCATGCAAGTAGTGCTGCCAAGAGACAGGCACAAACAAGTGTTGCAGGTAGCACATGACTTGCCGGTAGGGGGCCATTTCTCTTTCAAAAAGACGAAACAAAGAATAAAGAATTCGTTTTATTGGCCGGGAATGGATGAGGACATACGGGAGTACTGTAGGACCTGTAAAAGCTGTCAACTGACAGCAAGAGAGAGGACAAAGGATCGGGTACCGATACAACCACTAACAAGACCACAAGTTCCTTTCCAGACGGTAGTAATGGACTGCGTGGGGCCCATAGATCCACCCTCATCTAAAGGCTACAAATACGCTGTCTGTATCGTTGATGTGTGTACCCGGTGGCCGGAAGTCATATGCCTGCGATCTCTCACAGCTAAAGCAACCTGCGATGCCTTACTGGAAGTTTTTTCTCGAATGGGTACCCCAGAGGTTATTTCTTCTGATCAAGGTAGCAACTTTACAGCCGGATTGACACGAGAACTGATGGCTCGGCTTGGGGTTTCTCCAAGGTTTTCTACACCGGGTCATCCAGAGAGTAATGGTTTGGTAGAACGATGGAACCAAACGTTCAAGGGAATGTTGAGACAGGTAATTGCTGAACATGGGAGAGGATGGGACAGGTATGTACCGTGCCTGCTGTGGGCATACCGTGAAGTACCAAGCGAAACGACAGGTGTGTCGCCATTCGAGTTAATGTATGGTCGTGTCCCTAATGGTCCTCTGGCTATTCTTAGAAAATCCTGGACGGGAGAATGGACTCCCCCAGTGACGTTAAATCAAGGCGCAGAAAAATATCTCCTGGACCTGAGGAGGCAAATGATGAGTCTAGCAAAAATAGCGGACGAACGGGCACAGGGACAGCAACGGGCATATGCAACACAGTACAACCTAAGGGCAGCGCCAAAGTCTTTTCAAAAAGGAGAAGTGGTTCTAATGTTAAACACAGAAGCTACAAGCAAAATGGAGGCCAGGTGGGTGGGTCCGATAACGATTGTTGAACGGAAGAGGGACGACAGCTACGTTGTTGAGCTAAAGGGAGGACAGAGGAAGTGGGTACATGCAAATAAGTTGCGTCCCTACTATGCAAGAACAAACGCTGTGGGGGTGATTTTTGAAGATCGGGACTTTGGGAGCGTGGAGGAGACCCCATGTGACGAAAAAGAAAATCAAAGTAGCACGGTACGCCAGACGGGTATCCAGCTAACGAACTTGAGTGAGGAACAGAGGCAACAGGTACTCAGCTTGGTAAAAGAAAGGAAAGCGGCATTTTCAAATACGCCAGGAAAGAGCGCGGTGGGACGGCACAAAATAACGCTGATCGAAAATGCTACAATGAAAAGGATCTATCCCTACCGGGTCCCCATGAAACTTCGAGAAGAAGTGGATCGTCAGATACAACAATTGATAGGTTGGGGACTGATTTATCCAACAGAGTCTAGTTTCGCACATCCGGTTGTATGTGTCGCCAAGAAGGACGGGAAAGTTAGGTTGTGTATAGATTATAGGCAATTAAACTCGGTAACTGAAACGGACGTCTTTCCAATGCAAAACGTAAAAGAACTGTTGTGGCGCGTAGCAAAAGCCAAATTCATCTCGGTCTTGGACCTAACCAGAGGGTACTGGCAAATCAAAATGGAAAAAAGTCTCAGCACTGTACCGCGTTTGTAACTGATCAAGGCCAGTACGCGTGGACTGTAATGCCATATGGGCTTAAAAATTCAGCAGCGACGTTCCAAAGAACAATGAACGAGGTGTTAAGACCTCATGCAATGTATGCCAGCGCATACATTGATGACATCGCAGTTTTTTCTAGCAGTTGGCAAGAACACGTGGAACAGCTTGGCAAGGTGCTAGCCACATTAGAAGCTGCCGGGCTTACAATCAACCTGAAGAAATGTCGGTTCGGACAAGGCAGAGTAAAGTACCTAGGCCATGAAATAGGCTCTGGATTTCACGCACCAGACTCAGAAAGGGTTGCCGCAATTCAGAACTTAAGACTGCCAGAGAACAAAAACAGTTGAGGAGTCTCTTAGGATTGATTAACTATTATCGAGACTATATTGAAGGGTATTCAGAAATAGTGCTTCCACTAACAGTGTTGACGAGAAAGGAAGTACCGAATGCACTCCCATGGGGTGAAAAAGAACAAGACGCCTTTGAAACGGCGAAGAGGAAATTGATGGAACTGCCGAAACTTGCAGCCCCATCGTTGACGGGGAGGTTTATTTTGTCGACAGACGCGTCGGAGAAAGCGGTCGCCGCGTGCTTATCGCAGAAGAGCGACGGCGGGAAAGAACTGCCGGTTGCGTTCTTGAGCCGAAAGTTGAGTGATACACAGAGTAGGTGGTCAACAATCGAGAGAGAAGCATTTGCAATTGTATGGGCACTAGAACAGTTGGAAACTTGGCTGTTCGGATCGGAAATTTTGGTTCGCTCTGATCACAATCCATTGCGGTACGTAGGAACATCGTCGCCAAACAGCGCACGATTAACACGCTGGGCATTGTCCCTGCAAAAGTATAACTTACAGATAGAACATGTGAAGGGGACCAAAAATGTGCCGGCAGACGCCCTATCTCGACTGGGTCGGGCCTGAGCATTTTGGGGGTGTAGCGAGACGAAACAGTCTGTTTAATTCCAGTCCACACCTCAGTCGTCACTCGATGCGCCTTACTGGAAAAAAAAAAACAGTGCAAAGTGACGCGGTTTTTGTAACTATCGTTTATTTTACCCGTTATTCGGGTCACTTCTACTATATGTATGGTATTTGTTGAAAAAAAAAGTGTAAAGTGACTGTGTTTTTGTAACTATTGTTCATTTTTCCTCGTCATTCGGGTGCCTTCTACTATGTATTGTAATTTGTGTACATGCTGTGTATGTAGGCCTCTGTTACCCTAATAATGTGGAAAAAAAAAAAAAAGGTTTCAGATGAAGGATAGACATGTCATGCCACGCTTAGGCGTGCATGACTGGTAGGTGTGCTATCAGTGCTTATCAGAAGCGAGCTCAAGCGGTCACGAGGAGTGATGTTGATAGCGGATGGAACAGGCTGATAAAAGAGCGGAAAAAGGGTTTTCTGGGTAGGTTGGATCCGGGCGTGGTGACGGAAGGTTGTATCTCGACACGACGGGATGGAATAAATCATCTGAAACTATTTGGACAACAGTCTTCACTGCAGCGAATGACTCAGTAACTTTCGCTTTCGGCATGCGTGTTCGTGGTTTGTGTGTTTGAGCCTTCGACTGTTCTTTGACTTCAGATGAAACAAACTATACGGTGAGTAGGGACGCCGTGAAATACAGATTTGTACCATTTTCCCTTCCTCCCCTTCTTTAAATATCACAGTTGACCAACAATCGCAATTCTTAGCAAAACTGCACCTCGGCGCACGATGTAGCAGCCTTTCGTTCATGGCGCAATTCGGCGCAGCACTTCCGTCACTACATTTCTATCCTGCGTCAACATTTTCTGGGCCCGATCAAAAGCTACATTGTTCCAGCTCAAACACAGACTCGCCGTCGCCTGCACATTACAAACGACGGGTGACCTCCGGTTAGCACCGCAGGTCACCTGGCCCTATTGAAAATTCCATCAAGGTACGTAATTTGGGACGCTGACTGCCAGTCAGCAGCCCTGGTGGAACGTGCCCTGATGGTCCATCAGATGACGTCTGACCATTTTATTGAGCGAAATTTCGTCGACAACATTCGGTTTTCCCCATGTTAATCGTGAAAAAGAAATGTAAATATCGCCAAATGCGTCGACAAAACAAAAAGCTAAAAATATTCACAAAAAAAGCAGCCCCGCACGGGGGATTGAACCCGGGACCGCTTGCTCATGAGGCAGACGTCTTACCACTAAGCTACACTGCAGCTTCAAGAAACTCATTTTGAGAACTCGTTTTATACGAGACTTTCGGGCGGCACTTGAACGCGTGAGCAGAGTACCGTCGGACGGCACTCGAACGCTCTGCAAGAGTGCCGTCGGACGGTACCCCACCAGTGATACACGCGCCGTCTGACTCTCTTTCGGACGGCACTTGTAGGCGCGAGTGGACCGTCGGACGGCACTGTAGACACAGCCTCTAAGGAATGCTTCGGCTCCATATGCAGTTAAGCCTTCAGCATGTTATGCAAAGCACTCGTACATCAATCGCCGTACTTCAGTTCTACTCACCTGCCATGCAGAGTACTTTCGCGTCGTAGAACCCTCCTTTTGTTCGCGCGTCTCCGGCCCAGTAGACCTGGTACACCTTGTCGTCTTCAACTACACCGCTAAAGTTCCTTACATAGTCGGAACTCCCGAAACACTGGGTCTTTTCGAGGAGAAATTCTACTAAAACGTAAGACGTTGTAGAGCTCGGGCAGGATCGACAGGTTGGAGCAAGCGGGCAAACAAAACGAGTCGAGAGCGATCATTCATGGAAGCTCGGCGAAGCCGGGCGAAGCGAAAGTAAAGGAGTAAGTGGCGCGTTCGGCCAGTTCGGCGTTCGGCGGGCTTCTGATCAGGGTTGTCGGTCGGTTGCGTGTCATATCTCTAACATCAGCGGTTTTATGGTTTCACGTCCCGAAATCGTTTTCTCGTGCATAGATTATTTTTCGTATTCATAGATTTGACGAAATAGTGGTATTCGAACGAACTTTACGTCCATTGACCGTACGTCTGTCTGCCCGTCAAAGCTTTTTGACGTACAGTCAGAGACAATCGATGTCCAATCAGAATCGCCACCAAGAAATCTTGACGGCATTTCGCGGCGGCCGACTGCCACCAGGAAACCATCAGAAAGCCGACAAGCGGAGTCTGACTGGAGTTTGACTGTCGGTCAGAGTAACTTGTTGGCCAATCAGACGTGCTTGACGTACAATCAGGCACAGACAGGTGTCCACTAGAAAACATCGACTGCCAGACAGCGTTACATTGATGGATTTTTCCTTCGGGGTGAATAATCTTTTAAATAAAAGATTACTCACTGGTATAGGAATATCACGTTGTTCCCTTTTCGTGTAGCTAAGCCAAATTGAGCTCAAACTCACTTCCAGCCTGCGTTTTTTGCCGGGGTTTCAAATAATTTGTTACTTAGTCCCTATACGTTAAGCTTATGGTTGACTTATGGTTGACAGCATACGCACGCCCTACAAGGAAAATTAACCATCAGTAAGAAAGAACAACGAAACAACTCTGCATTCGCAAATACTTCCAAAACAGCAAGGTACACGAAGTTGACAACTTGTTACTGCTGCCTATCTCTCGAGTCTCGCCACATCGTTAACAAGTGAGGCGAATCGCTAATGCCGTAGAAACTCCGGAAGTCTCAATTTTACATCACAATCACCGAGTTGTCCCAACCGCGCAACCACCTAGAAATCGACTGCGATGCGAAGAATGCCAGCACACGATCCATCCTAGAGTTCCCGGACGCTTAGTACCAGACAACGCAGGCAACGTTCAGTATATTCTTATGTAACCTACGGTAAACGTTGTTTTTAAGGGTTTTATGTGTACGCCTTTACCTGTGGTCACGTAGAGCTGCTACACTATCATGTGATACATAATAGGCTTTGCTCCCATTTGATATCTAACTATAACACATTTATTCAAACCCAAATGGAAAAAAAAAAGGTGCTTTTTTTTTTAGGTTGTCTAGTGCGCGGAACGCAGTATTTAAGAGGCGACTGTTTCAACTTGTTTCAGAGCCATCTATCGTCACGTGACGCAGCACGAGACGTAACCACGTCGCATGGCCTTGTGACTGTGTGACGTGTGCGACAATCTCACGTCACGTGCCATGGGGTTTGTGCGGACGCACACACGGACAAGCTGCCGGGTGTAAGGGCTTCCTTTTAAAGCGTTTTATGATTTAAAACGCAGGTACGATGATGCATGTATGTACTCGCGCTTTATCTGTCACAACATGCGTATTTATATATAGTCACTTCACCTACTAAGTCATCGAATACATGGCACCTACATCTACATACACAACACGCGTATTTATACAAGAAGTAAATAACCTCACAAAAAAAAAGAAGGGGGGACTACGTAAATCCGGACGGAATGAACACCGAGCAGAGCCCCCTTACCGTTTTCCTCCCCGAACCGCGAAAGGATTCGGTCAGTCGCTCCCACTGCCCCTCCGGCGGACCATCCCAACGCCCCAAACGGTGCGAGGCGGGGAGCGGGAGCCCGCCCGCATCCCAGACACGCCGAGCCGCGCTCAAAAAGAGATCATTAGGGAGTTTTCGGTAGATCGTTTTCGCCGTCTCGCAACGCTCTCCGCTACGGTACCCGAAACTCTACAGTTAAAGCCATCGGTGCGCAGGCGCAGTAGGCGGCTTCTTCGTTGCGGAGGGCTTAGCGGAAGGGGGAAACGCGGTCTACAAAAACTCCCTATCATCCCGATGGTTCGCTAAACCTCCAAATGACCCGCCTCCTTCCCCGAAACGACGACCGAGGCAGCCGAAGAGGCAACGCAGGCACAATAAAAATCTTTTCTCGTCCCGACAATTGCTTCCCCCTTCGTTCCCGCCTCCCAGCTCCCCTATACCCAGTATACTTCTCGTCCTTTCACTTTATGCTCCCTTTTATTATTCTTTTTTTCCTTCAATAAAAGACAAAAAAGAAAAAAGAAAAAGAGATGACCTCCTTTTTTGCCACCGCGCAGCCAACCTGCCCTGCGCCCCCTCAACCAACGCGTCCCGTTGGAGTGCGAGAGAACGCTTTCTGTCCCATTATAATTCTTACCTCCCCCTCCCTTCTCCACTCCGCGCTAGATTTGCAGCCGCGGTTTAGACTTGGCCAGGCGCTTATCGTGTTCGTCCAGATGTCGAAACCGCGCGCTCGCAAAAGGGGAAAAAAAAACACGAAAACAACACACACGACGGACCGAATGAGAGAAGAGGAAGGAGAGGGAAGGGAAGAGCAAGGAGAGACGACGGCGAGGCCAACAAACCCCCAAAAAGAAGAGCCAGACGAGGCACGGAAATAGAACCAACCAAACGTTCCGAAAAACGAGAGCGAGAGAAGGACGGAGAACAATTGCTTCGAAAAAAAGAAGGGAAAAAAAAATAAAACGTCGGCCGGCAGCCATGCCAAAACCGGCAAGAGAGGCTCGCGACCAAGAGGCGCACTGTCTGAGTAGCGCCATTAGAAAATGAGATAAAAGACACTCATAGAAGAAAGAAAAGAAAAAAAGGTGCTCGCAAAGTCGTAAGTAATTTTGTCTCGTCCATTTCTCCCTTCTTTTTTTTCCCCATTTCACTCCCCAATGCCGCGACGACGGGGAATAAGGAATGTCACGTTGAGAATGCCAACGACGAGAGATGCTGACGCGTTCTACAAAAAAAATAACAAAAAAAATTACACGAGTATACACAAGACTGACTACGGTAGGAAGGCGAAAGCATTAGAGTCACGCGGGAGAAATGTTTTCGGGTAATGTTCCTACACGTATTAAAGTTTAGGACGACGTATACGACGACGTCGAGGACGACTTCCTGGATGGAGATCGACGCCATGTATGGCGTCTAGGATGACCTCTAGGACGACGTCGAGGACGACGTCTAAGACTATTTCAAGGACGACCTCTGGGACAACGTCAAGGACGACGTCGAGAACGATGCAGGAAGACGTCCAGAACGACGCCTATAGCGTATTTCCGTGGGCGGCCACGTTTGCCTGCGGAAGCCGCAGAAGAGGTAGACGCTGCTGCCGATGTCGAGGCCGTAGATGTAAACGCGGTACCTCAGTCCATCGCACGAAGCATAGAACGAGCACAGATGAAGTCTGAAGCGCACCTTTTGCACACGGTGACATCACGCTTATGACGTATGATGACGCTTGATGATGTATTTTTATGGCCATATTTCGGTCAACGCCGACGGACGCCGCTCGTTTTTCCTGTACTGTGACAAGTGAGGTCATCCTAGAGGTATCGAACGGCTCCTGGGACGTCCATGAGCATACGTCCATGAGCATACGATTGAGCGGCGCGTGCCGCGCAATCGCATTTTTATGGCAATTTATGCCGACTTTTTACCCAGATTTACTCTGTCGCTTAATAAGACAAGTAAGGCATTACTTGCCTTACTTGTTTTAAAAACGTAACAAAAAATGGTGCCATTACTTGCCGTCCGGTTGGTTCCTCACAAAATCGCTTTCCGCGTCGTGCCCAGTCTGGACAAAAACGTGTTCATTGTTTCGTTCAGATCGCCTTGCGCCGAACCTAATCCGGTACTGCTGCCGCGAAGAAGGGTGAGGTACTGCCTCACCGAGAGCTCACTGATCTACTACCAAAGAATGGTGTATTAATAGGTTACATCAGCTGCCACCATCCGAGGCATTCTTTACCGGAACTTCCCAACCCCTGAAGCAAATCATTTCAACTTGCACATTTCGGAACGGGCAAATCGTAATCGGGTACGTCTTTCCTGTAGAAAATGTAGAAAATTTTCTAGAGCGCTATATTCTAAAAAATATTAAGTACTATTTTGCAAAAAAAAACAAAAAACATACTCTAGTTTATTTGTTTTTGTAAGAAAAAGTATATTTCTCGCTTTCTATCTTTCTCTCACCCCTCCCTTTCCAAAATGGAATCAAATAAATTGTGCCACTCAAAAGCTCGGCACTTGAAACAAGTTCAATGAAAAACGCTTTACTCAAAGTCTTGTAAGAGTATTTTTTATCGGCTGCCCTATCGCAAGATCTATTCAAACCTTGCTAATACATGCATCTTTTGCCAAGTAAGTTCTTCATTAACTACTGTACTTTTTCTTTTTCTTTTTTTTGGGGGGGGGGGGCATTTGAAAGCAGAGTTGACAAGAGAATATAAAGGCAGTGCTCGTGATTGTGCACTTAAGCGCGGCGCGTTGCATTAGCGTTTCAATCACAGGGGTTATTCTGGCGCCAAGAAAATTAACGTCCTTCTCCACAAGTATATTTTGGTCGACCACTACGGCGGTCACGACAACGTTATCATTATATCATCTGGCGACGCACTATCCCCACCATTTCGGCGCAGCCTTCGCCTCGTCGTTGTCTACTCCGGCGAAGCACGGCCAAGCGCTATACTCTGCGTAGCTGGAAGAAAAAGACTTGCAACCCAGACACGCGATGCAACGGAACGGTCTTCGACTGCTGCCACCAAGGCAATAAACCGCCGTTCTTTTCTATGTTGGGATTCGTCTCCGGCCACGGCGCAGTATCCCCCAGTCATATGTCATGAGTACGAAACTTACTACACACCACTTTCTGATCTTACATAGACGCACACGTTAGACGTCAGGGGAGGATGTATAGCTCAAGCTTGAGGGGGAGGGGGTTGCACAGAAATTTGACGCCACGGCCGGATGTGATGTTATCTATTCTGTTCACCTAATATTTGCCATTTCAACAGAAACGAAACATTTATTCCTTAAAACATGTTGGACTATGTCGCATTTTTCTCCATTAAAAATAGCTAGCTACCCTTGGGACGCTTAATCAAGCGGTACCCCCTCCCCCTTTTTTTAAATTTTATTCCTGTTGGACGTGCTTCAGGCACATCTGTTTTCGCGTACAGAGCGTGACACAGGTCTTATACCCCTAGAATGTCTTACACAGCCCTGAGCCAACCCTAAACGCCAACTCACTACGGGAGATCGCAACATAAGACCAGCAGTAAAGCACCGCCTTCAGCACGCGCTCGTTGCCTTCCTTTGTGCTTTGACCTCGCGTGCTGACAAGACACGCAAGTGTTATCCGAAGGTACAAAGCTCGCGCTGGAGGCGCGAGCTTTTACTCCAAATCTTATGCTGCAGCAGACTAAAGTAATTAGGATTATGGTGTCTTATCATTCATTCATTCACTAACATCGAGAGGATCCGATATATGGCTGTAGCATGTCCGAGTGTCCGCGCGAAGGTCACCGCCGGGCTAGCAACCCTGTGACGAAATGGCTAGGTATATGCGAGGCTAAGGCATAGTAACAGAGCCGGCAATACTGAGCTTGTCGGCAACAAATATCACAAAGAAAATTATTCGCTCAATCAAAAAACTGAAGCAAACAAGGCGTAACGAGCGCCCCTGCTACAATCACAGCAAATCAGACGAGCATACGACCCTTCGCCCTGGAGAGGGTGGTTTAATTAGCCCCGGAGAGAAGAAGAAACAGCACTCAAGACCGAAATAAAATCAAGGAACAGTTACATCCCAACCCAATTTATGCGCAATTTTAGCATTCGTTTCTCGGGCCGATCAATTTTCCAACCGCTTTTTTTTTCCCCTTCCTGTCACACGCAAAAAACAAGGAATAAAAAATTCGTGAGTCTTACGCACGTCATTCGAATGTACAATTCACCAATATAAAATGTTCAGCTCGAGTTAAGACAGAATGCGGACACCTCGTTAAAGGACCACTGGCGAAAGAAGAATAAGAATAAACGAAAGAACAAAAGAAAAAGGACACAAAAGGAACTAGAAGAAAGAGAGCAAAAGAACCGAGAACGGTGTTTCTCCATAAGGGCGTCCAATCCCCAGTCAGGAGACTTGAGCGATCACCTCCCGATCTCGTAAATTTTGAAGGCGGCCGAGCGCCAATTGAGATTAAAAAAATAAAACAACGAGAAAACAAAACATTTTTTTATTTGTTCATTTATTTGTAACCTCTGCTTAAAAAAAATGCGAACCCCCCCCCTTTTTTTTTTTTTGTGGTGGACGCAAAAGAATTTGAGGCTTAGTGTAGTATATATATACCGATCGAGGAGACCGCAATACGTATAGTGTCCCGCGCGATGCTCCCCGTGGCGCCATCTCTGAAGCGAGACCCGAAGCGAGGGAAGATTTCCTCGACAAAACAACGGCATGAAAACGTTTTCTTGAAAAAACAAAAATCAGATAAAAAAAGAAGCAGGAACAAAGTAAACGAAGAGAAAAGAGCGAAAGCCCAATCGCACGCGACCGCGAAGGAGCGCGGGATTGAACGGCGACTTTGTACACAGCGCAGCGCCGCAGCCTCGCAGAAAATACGTCGACAGTGGCTTCGACGTGTTTTCCTCATCCCCTCCAGAGCAAAGAGGACGCGAGCCGGAAAATTCAATGTGACCCCCTGCAACGAGGCTTCCCCGCTGCGCAGGAAAAGCAAACAGCCACACGACCGACATTCGGTCCAACAGAGAAAACAATAACGCCGCCATGGAGACGACAGTCTGGAGATACAAAAGTTTCGATCAGTATTCGCAAAGGTAGGAATTTTCCGCTTCGATTGCCGCTAGAACAAATAAACAAAAATGTTTTTTTTTTTAATAATGCTTTTTATGTAAAAAAACAAAAAAAAACAGCACAACTTAGACGTTTACGTTCTGAGAGCCGGTAGTTCGAAGGTATCTGCGCACCACATGATACGAGGTGTAGTGAAATACGAATGCCAGTTTGGTCTTGCAATGAACAGACCGAAAGCAAAAGCATAATGCCCAAACGCAGACAAAAAACAAATTAAACAATAATTGAGACTGGCTTACCATAGAAAAAGAAGGGCCACGCGATTCCTATTGTAGCCAGAAAACAAATCAAAATTTTAGATGCAGAGGCGCTGAGGCCATAATAGCACCGGAAGATGACTCTCGCACTCGATACAGTAGTCAGTTTATGGAGCACTGTTTACTCGAAAACGGTCCGTTGCGTCCCATTATTGACAGGAAAACTGGAAACGCACCATTCCTCTAGAGGGCCTGAGGCTCGCCATGACCAATCCTATACGATGTCCATGATATTCACCGACTCGCCTAACTACACACCTTCCAGCCGACATCCCTATTATAAGTTAGCTCGTAATTGTCTCTTGTTTGCCCCCCCCCCCCCCCCAAAAAAATGAAGATCGCTGAAAGAAATATTTTTTACGCTGTGTTTTTCGGCGGGGGCGCACATTGATTGTAGCCCTTATTCTAGAAACGTCAAATTGTCATTGCTAGGATAACAAAAAATGACAAATAAATAATTTATAAATAAAAAAGAAACGTTCCATGCTGGTCAACAGAAAGCTAGGCACTAGCTTCTTTGTCAGCATGAGAAATTGAAAGCTGCGGCCTAAAGACGCGAGTTCATCGCCTCTACTCCTGACGTAATTTAGTTTGCGGTAACAACGATAAGGCTGTCAACGCGAACAGTGTAGAAACGAGGCTGCAGTCTGTCTGTCTCCCCAAGCAGCCCGAGAAAAAATTACAGCGCCTCCATTTACTGCATGCCCTCCCCCTTTTTTTTTTTTTAACACGACCCCCAAGAGCACGCAACGTCGTATAGTCGTTCGCCAAGACCGACACCTCAGTCAACACCGCTGCGGTCAGGAATCTCTGTCGTCGACAATAACAAGACGAAAGAGTCCGTCCTGAAATACACCCCAAACAATCGCGAGCCTCGAGAAAAAAAAAATACGGGGTTTAAAAATGTGGGTTAGCGAATTCCGGTTCTTGACACCCGGCATAGATAAGGCGTGTTTTGTTTAGTTCCCCAGCCGCGCGTTGCCGAAAAAAAAAAACTAAGACCGGGGAAAAAAAAAGAGAGAGAGAGAGAGAGAGAGAGAGAGAGAATCTAAAATGAAAGCGCTCTGCATGGGATTAAAAACCACCAAAAGCACTCGAGCCGAAATCTACAGCTGTACCCCTTAGAGTAGGATGGCGTGCCTCGGTTCTTAAAGTTCGGCATGTTTCCAATCCCGAGCCACAGCGTGTCCAACCAAGGAGGAACCGCTTCATTTTCTCTCGGAAACGAGCGAACTAGGCAGATTTAAAAGGAAGGGTAGCAGCAACAATAACGCGCCAGCCATTCCGGTCTCCCTCGGTATTTCTTTTCCCCTCCCAGCGCACCGCAGCATTTTCCAGCAACAATCTGGCAGAGGCACTAAACCGCGCCCGCTCCATCCCCCGTTCTATTTTTCTTTCTTTCTTCGTCTTATTGGATTTCGGGCGCACGACGTGTTTATAAAAGCCAGTCTCCTCCCCGACCCAAAGTCGCGTGCACGAACGCACGCTTCCACGCCGATGGCACGCCCAAAAAAAGCGAAACACAAAGATAAAAAGGAGGGGGAGCAACAGCAGCCCTCGACTGCACGTGTGCGCGTGCCCGCGAATTTCCACGTTCATTCTCGGGGAGGCTGTGCGGGCCTCGCGGGTCTTTGTCAAGGGGAAGCCAGCACCGGCGCCCGCACGTGGGGGCGACGACGCAACATAGCAAACGTGGAGCCGCATATTCCCGGCGCTTTGAGAAGGCACAAGGCTTGCGCGGGAAGGTAAGAAACGGCCGTGCGTAACGAGAGAAACGCGCTAATGATTACACGCGATGAAACAAAAAACAAACAACAAAAAGAGGAGGGTACGTACCGGAGGTGGAAACAGGTGTACGCCTGAGAGTGTTTCTCCAACAAAGCTGCATAGAAAGAAAAAGAAAGGGCTGCGTGAGTAAACGACAACCGTCCACTTTGGAACAAATGTAGTTATGCTACAAGCACGAGCATGGCGCCCTGAACACTGCTTGCACTGCACGAGCACGCGTGCTTGGCAGGGACGCTGAAAGCCCGGAGCTCGGTCTTGTAGCTTCTGTTCTTCTGAAACGGAGTATAGACCCTTTCTCCAAGGGCGCCGCCATCTTGAATTGTCGTCACTTCCAGTATGGGCGAAAACATTGTTTTGCCGTCGCCACGCCAATAGAAGAAATTTAGGACATAAACGTAACCGTCACACATTCTCGTTTTGCCTCCCCCTTATTTTTTTACTAGTTACAGGTTGAAACATTTTAGTATTTTTTCGTCGCCCATACCGGATATACGACTATTAGTTGGCTGGGGACGAGAGTACACAGAAAAGGTCTATAGAATGTACTTCACGAAATGGGATACAAAAACAGGATTTATGGCATGACGACATAACGCACTGCAGGACAAGCAAACATTAGGCCGTTTCATTAGATCGTTCCGATATCTTCGAGCACGATAGAGCTTTAGCAAACCGTTCCGGTACCTCCGACCCCCCCCCCCCCCGATAACGATACCCGATAACGATACGATGCATGCGTATCATAGCGGGTTGCGGAGAGCGTTGCGGGAAGGCGAAAACGAACTACGAAAACTCCCTGATGGCTCTGATAACTCCGACAACGATACCCGATACTCCGCCGGCGCCTTTGCGCATGCATCTTATCGTTATCGGAGTTATCGAAGTCATCAGGAAGTTTTCGTAGATCGCTTTCGCCGTCCCGCAACGCTCTCCGCAACCCGCTACGATATCCGGAACTCTACAGTCAAAGCCATCGGCGCGCAGACGCAGCGGCTTTTTCGCGTTTCCCCCGCCTCTAAGCCCACCGCAACGAAGAAGCTGCTACTGCGCCTGCGCGTCGATGGCCTTGGCTGTAGAGTTCCGGGTATCGTAGCTGGTTGCGGGGAGCGTTGAGGGACGCCGAAAACCATCTACGAAAACTCCCTAATAAACAGTTTTAGTATAGCGTTGGGCGTACGCTATAAAGCGTACGCTATGCTTCCTTTGCAGCACATCAGAGAAGCAGACGTAAGGAAAAGATAAGCAGCTCGCGTCCTCGTACGCGGAGTTCGACGTAGCCGGAGCGTAGACGAAAACACGGGAGTTCTCTACGCTAAAACGCGCTGTTCCCGCTCTCCGACGTAAGTAACAGCTGCCGTCCGTCGTACACGAAAAAGCCGCTACTGCAGCCTGCCGCCGATGGCATTGGCTGTAGAGTTCCGGGTATCGTAGCGGGTTGCGGAGAGCGTTGCGCGACGACGAAACCGATCTAAGAAAACTCCCTACAGACCATCTCCGAAACCTACCCAGCTTAACGCAGTCCATAAACTAAAGCCTGTTTCACATGCAGCGACTGCGCAAAAAAAGTCGGTGCGACAGACAACGCAGCGAGTGCGATCGGTTTCACATGCTCCAACAACCTAACTTAACCCAATTCATATGCGAGTAATCGTATCACTCAACATGTTAGCACGATTGTCACTCTTGCTACGAGTCGACATCATATTACATTTCTGTAAGCTGACACGTTCTCAATAAATCTACTCGCAGTACTAGTAGTCGAGCAAGTTCATGAACGGATTCAACATTTTCAACGGAAGATCTTTAGCTTACTTTGTCAAGCTGCTGAAGTGAAACATAAATCTAAACTATTTCTACAATATTCTATTGATTTGAGTTTCGTACCTCAAGATACTCTAAAGTGCTAGAGTGGTTGATTATTTGAGAACTAGTTTCTAATCAACAATCGCCCACACCTGATTGCCAGCGAGGGAAACTTGAATTTGAGTGAATTCATGATTCTAGAAAAGGCTCGACAACAATCATAGGATGAAAAGTGTATAGATTTCACAAGGTGATAAATTATACATATTGCCGTCACCATTATCTCCACCACCATCATCATCACCACCATGATCATTATTATCATCATTAGTAGGAGCTTCCTAACAGCCTTAGCCCAGGGCCCCCAAATGCCTTAATCCGGCACTGCACCGAGCAGGTGAGAACGGCAAGGAAGTGAAGGCACATTGCGAATGTTCGGCCTCCAGCTGGGCTGGTGCTCGTTGCCTTCCCCCGTGCTTTGGTGGCGAATGCACGCTCGAAACTCGCAAGATACCGAAATATTATCGAAGGAAGCTGGAGCTGGTGGCGGAAAAAGTGAAATATCTTCCTTCCGTTCCCATCCCGTCAGCGACTAGAGACTATTTCCTCCTACAAAGCCGAGAGAATACGTGTACGAATATTCACAGGCGACGCGCGGTGCTGATACTATAAGGATTCGTCTTCGATTGTACCCATTTAAGGAGATCGGAAAGATGCGCATGCCACTTACGTCCGTTAGGAATGAAACTCTGAAAACGACCTTCCTACCAAACTCCTATAAGGTAGCACTTTGCATGACCATGATACTCTCAAGAGCTAGCTGATTAAGCCATTGATACAACAAAACAATACTAAATTAACGCTAAATCTGAACACAAGTAACTTGTGGAGAAACTCTAGTACCTGCTATACTATTTTCTTCGCTTTTTTTTTTTTTTTTGAGGAGTGAGTATTTATTACGGTTACTGCTTCGTTGTGTGCTCAGCGACTTATGAAAGTGACTGAAACGCCTGAGTTTGCAGTTCAAGCTAGCAGGGCACATGGTCCAGTCTCGTGCTACGGGTCTCGACCGAACCGGAAAAAGAACGAACAGATCCCCGCATATGCTCCTGCGCGACCCCCAGTTGCGCACTAAAAGCCGCTCCTACGGACAACGTCGCCGCACTTCAGACTTCCCAAAACGACCGTTATTTCTCGTTCGGAGCCGACCGGCGAATAAGCCGTCGAGTGGGCGCTCCTCCCGAAACGGCACGTTTCATCCGGGGCCGGCCGCAGAGCCATGGCGTCCAATTAGCCGACACTGATGAAAGGGGTGTCTCGAGAGCGCAGCACCGCTCGCATCATAAAAAGAAGGGGCGCTTTGCCGGCACATCAATGGCGCACGGGGTCCGGCGAGTGGACCCTCAATCTGGCTGCTGCAAACTCGGCTAGTGCCATCGAACGACGCAACCGTCAAGCACGCGACCAAGCACCCCCGCGCAACGTTCTATACCAACAACGCTCTCGGCGCGTTTTCTCTTCAGAGGCACCCCACCGAATAGGGAACGCTCAAAAGCCCCCACGCTTTACACGACGACGCGCAACAGGCGCCCAAGTTTCGTTAACGTAACGAACTCCAGGGCTAAGGGGGCCAATTCTGCGCAGCGCAACCCTAAAAGGCTCGCCCCGAAAGCGAGGAACGCCGACGAACGAAGCGACGAAACACGTAAAAATCTCAGGGCCACTCTCGCGAGCTGCAGAGCGCGGTTTGGGGAGCGCACTGATTGCTGTATAGCGGCCGACTGCTAAACATGGACAGCTCCGTGCCCTTCGGAAGTACACTCGTATACGTTCGCCAATTCTCCGTGTTGCCGACAAAGGGGTGCGGGCTCTTCTCAAAATTGAACGCCGCTGCCCGGGCCCGCGTCGGAAAGGACTACGGAGGATAGGGCACACGTGAAGACGGCACCGATCCCCAAATTAGACTGTTAGCCTTCGAAGCCCACGCCTACCTCGTAACCCCCTCTCCCGTACCTCCCTCTCTCGCCCTTCTACAGCCCGGAGTCCTTGCGACTGTAACCTCTTGGCGAACCAAGGGCTTCGGTATTGATCCCGCCTCTGTTGGCCGCCTCCCCGGGGCTTCAATTAGGGAAAGGCGTCTCGTTCTCCGGCCAAAAATTTCGATTAAACGGGGCTATCGTTCAACGCAACACGCAGAAGATTGTTTTCTTAACAACTGAGGAAGGATTTAAATATAATAATAAGAATAAATATCCGTATTTAACCCTGATTATATTTCCGCATTTTTCCGCAAGTGTGAACGTGAACAGGCACGGACGTGTCTTCTGGACTGGAGATATACTATAAACTAAAGTCACTGGATCCTGGGAAAATAGCAATAAGCTCCCCATGTGGCCGTCATTTTGGTTTATGGAATAAACAGTTCCTTCTTGACGTCTCCATTGGTGAGCCGATCTAAATTCGCTGGTGACGGGTTGCTTTCTAAAGGCAGTTCTTAAATACCGAGATTTCGTCATTCACACAACAGTGAAATAAGCGCACGTCTCAGCACCCCCACAACACATGCGGCGTCGATAATTCGCAACATTGAAAACTATTTTTTTTTTTTTTACGTCTTGAAATACTTAAGAACAACAATACCATTGTTAGAGATCTGAGATAGGCATGATTAATGGGTGGATTGCACGCACAGCACCACAGAGGCTTATATTGACGAGGAACGCTTTTAATGCGATGATGCTCCATATCTATCTTGGTGCGACTGGTTCTAAAGGCCCCTTTCGAAGCTTCGAAAATCTGAATGAACCGAAATGGCGATTGTTGTGGCAGATCAGCCAATCACCTTGCGAGGTTTGGTCGTCTCTTTGTGTCCGGCCGCAGGGAAGGTGCTACTTTCCCAGGATCAGAAGCCACGCTTGGAGCATCGACACTCCACGCCTCCATGCTATTGTGAATGGCGCAATTTGGTTTCCTACAGTGCAAAGGCGGGCGCAACTGGCGATCGTATACCGTTCGAAAATGCGACTTCCCGAGCTTTAGACACAGTGTCGGGAAGCTCGGGCCATGTCGATTTGCTCTGTCGCCGACTGTTTTATTAACATTCCTGGAGAAAAGCGAAGCGTTTCCCGCCCTTTCAGATATAGCTTCAGGCAACTGGCAACAATGATTTTATGAAACGGGGTGGCTCGAGTGTCGTTTCTCTGAAGCGGATAGCTTATTTAATGATGCTATACCTCTGGCTCTGACTTTCCCATAGATTGGTAGCGTGTAACACCTAAAGGGGGCGCACAGCTCCGCATTGGAAGCTGGGGAGCCTATATATTTGAAGGGAGGGTCCATCCCAAGCCGTGGGGAGTGTTTGCAATTCAATGGCGGACGCCACCTGCGGAGATGGGTCGCAAGTGCGCACGCGCTGCGTTTTCGCGTGGCCAGGAGGAAAGCAGGCGGAGACGCTTGCAGACGATCGACGCGTTCGGCACCTCCTCGCAGCTCGTACTGCAAGTGCGGCGCAGAAACCACAGGACCCCAATAGAGCAGTTGGAATTTAGAAACACTCTGTAACATAGGCACCAACGACAGCGTCCGCGTTGCGTCGTGAAGCGCTACCCGCTCCGACTTCTAACTCGCCGGTAGTGTCTTCCCGTGTCTGCGCGTTCCCATGCACGGCCCCGATCTCGCTCCGGGATAAAGGTTGGACACCCAGAAATTCGAAAACCTACACGCGTCCAGCGTTGCACCGGATGTGTTTTCAAGCCCTTCGACCCGCAGGACTTGCTCGGACCTCGGGTTGGTTCAGTCGTGTGTCCCGTAGTTGTAAAAGCGGCAACGACGGGCAGACAATTGCGCCATGTTGTTTCGTTTATCTGCGCTGGAACGTGCCTACACGCGAAGCCTTTGTGTGCTCGAAAGTCCGGAATTCACTACGAGACGACATTCAACGGTGCCAGTAATTTATGAAATCTACGTGAGAAGTATTTTCCGCCCCTCCTCCTACCAGCTGGCTACGCTTTTCGCTCGCCGGCTGATCGAGTAGACGTGCGGGGACTGAGATGATCGCGGCGGTTTTTGCCGGCACATATAGGGGATCTGTGTTCTCAATTTCAAGGTCTCGTATTCAAAAAGCTAGCGCCGAGTGTGGCCCCGAACGCTTTGTATAGAGCTGTGCACAGGTGAGCTGACATTCCTGAGGAACCTTAAGCTTGGCTGCTACGCAGGATGTCTATGCCAGTCTGGTC